>JABUQX010047206.1:0-54371 GCA_015478945.1 Trachelipus rathkii
TTCGATTTCCGGCCGATTATACATCTTCAGTCCTTCAGAAGTCTTAATGTTGAAAAAGCTTTCTTTCTACTGAAGCAGTAGACATGGGTAAAAATTGCCAGTATTTGCAACTAAGACTGTAAATATTTGGAATTGTTGACTGCGAACGAGTGAACTTAGTTCCGGTGAAAACTTATAATGCTGTTCTACGTGGTGAAACGAATCTGATGCGTGCTTGAATGCCAATTATCGAATACTTGTCAATTTGAAATTCTGCCATTCTGCTTTTACCTCTAAATCATCATCAATTGCGGCTTCTGATGATACCTTTCTTGGTACCAAAATTAGTAATACACAATCTTTTTAATTGTGTGCTTTCTTGACGATTGGTATTGGCGAGACGTTTACACCTGTTAGGGAATATGACAAAATGAGGACCAAGCATTTAGGAGTAATACCACTTTCCGTCTTTGCATGAATTTTACAATTGCACCGCTCCTGCAATAATTGAGCTGACTCGATTTATTAGATCATCCAAATCTATACCGATAAATAAATTTGTGGTGTGATTTCTGTATTGGTGTAGACCATAGCGGATGTGTCTGTTGTGGATTCGGAAGTAGGCATATTGCGTGCGTGTATTCTTTGGGGAAAAATTGTTTATATTCTTGGGTACTCATGTCAATTGGTGAACAATACCCATTCTGTATTCAGTGAGTGCGTGTGGAGTGAGATTTGCTGTCTAAGAGATGCGTGCGTGAAGAGTTGTGAAGTGTCGATTTTTCTTAATTGTTCGGTACATATTTGTTGTTAGTTCCATGGTGAATTGTTTATGTATAGTGTTGCCAGTTTTTTTAAGAATTTAATTATAACTTCTGCTCTTTTTATGGTTATTTAACAGGAACTTATTTATTACTTAAAAATGTTTTATTTTGTCTAACAAATTGTCGTTGTTGTTGGGGATGGAAACCTTGACTCCCCTAGATACGCCAATGTATACTTAGTTTTATATATTATATATAGATATAGGTATATATATATACGTTGTTATTATATGTGTTGTGTATATATATGTAGGTGTTGATATGTGTGAATGTATGAGTATATATATAATATATATGTATAGTGAGACATAATTATACGTGGTTTACGCTACCGTTTGGATAACTTTACCCTATTTGGGCACCTCATCACTCACCCCGTCTTTATATATATTGTCATATACTAATATTTCACATTCCCGTTCCTGTTGCTTCTCACGAGTCCAGTATATTCGAATATATAATAACTATTGAATGTGGAATAATTAATATATTCATACTAATAATTTGAAAGATAATAATAAGTAATCAATTAAATCAAAAATACACAACTAATAATAGATATTTCTATTGAGATCAAATCAATTAATAATAATATATCAATCAAAGCAAATGAAATAATAATAATATAACTTCCAATAATTACATTTTGAATAGATAACTAATAATCCAATGATGCCATACTAAATACTTGGAGTAATATATAATAATAAAAATGACATAATAATCAAATAATTACATAATAATAATGAATAATATATCAATTAATTGTTATTAATGTCTCTAATAAATAATAATGAATAAATAATAAATTAATTGATAATTAATTAACATAATGGAAGTAATAAATACATAGCAACTAATACATACATAATCTCAATTAACCTTAATTCTAGTTTAGCATCACACAATAATAATAATTAACTCAACTCTAGATAATAACTAATCTAAATACATAATAATAATATATACCGATGAAATAATTAAATTCATACATGTATCAGGTCACTATATATAATCTACAATATCATCACAGCAAAATTAATAATCAATACCCGAACAGTTTAATAATCAATCATAGTGACATAATCCAACATTTTCTGATTAAGTAATAATGAGATGATATTTTACCATTCAAATAATAAATTTATAACCTTGTATTTATATGAATAATTGGGTATTGATACTATAGATAATAAAATAAATAACTATATGAATCTAATAGATAGCATACGATTAGACTCACATAATATCATAATCTTATACTGTCACCCATATATAAGTATAATAAATCAATAATAATCACTGTTTAGATGAATTAGATCACCCACACATCCCCTCCCATCAAGTATATTTATTAGTCAGCCAATATAATATAGAGTAGATTAGAGTCAGAGAAATCGAATATCATAATTTAATCCACATTTAAGTGAATAAAGCAATGAGAATCCGGCAGAATTACAGAAATAATAATAAAAAGATTATATAAGTAATAATAAATTAATACAAGTTTAATGATTTATAAATAATAATATTTAATAATATTAATAATAATAATCCATATTAATAATAATAATAGTATCCTTTTATCCTTTAATCACACTTATTTTCTTATAATAATAATCAATAAAGATAATGATTAATAATAATGAAGTATATAATAATAATAATAATAATACGCATAAATAAATAAACTAGAAAATAAATAAGTAAACCACAATAATAAAAAAATCAAAAGCCTTTAATTTCGAATAATTACATACTTATTGCATAAATATATAACATAACTAAATAATATATGATAATAACGAAAATAATTCAATAAATATAATATAAATAATAATAACTATATCAATAATATAAAATAATGTACACAATAATTTCACATTTAAATAACTTATCATAAATATTGTATAATAAAATAGATTAAAATCTTTTAAGTTTGGAAGAAAAATGTTAGCTTATTAATATAATAGCATAATTAAATAATAATAATAATAATAATAATTGAATAATAATAATCAGATAAATAATAATATAATAATCAATGAATAAATAATAAAAATATTAGAATAATATAATAAATAATACATAACATACATTAATAATAATAATAATAATGTTCAATATATAATAATTATAGAATAATAATAATCAAATAATTAATAAATTAATTAAATAATAATATATAATCAACTATACATCAAAAATTACATCAATCGGTTGGGAGAGGTGTGAATTCACTTTACGTTGAAAGCTGAGTCACATATAGATTTACTATCTCCACTCTTGTGCCAAGGGTAATTAATTGGGTTCTTCCACCCTGAAATTGACCGAAGTCAAATCCTTTACTGTCGTCAGTTCAAATACAAATCTTAGAGAACGATTAAATATTATCCTGAAAAAGCAACATACATTTTTTAACAATTACTAGTAACATCTTAGGCATTTTTTCTAACACGCTGATTAAATTAATGCAGCACTCGCTGTAACTCACTCGATTGAAATTGCTCTTTCCTCTATGAACATTGGAAATTCAATTTCGTCACTGCCTAATTATGATCATTGTTTAATTTCCCCGTATACTTTATTTATATTTTTAATATATGAAAGCTAAACTTAAATGGAATTGAAATTAATATCCGCATTCACATAACATTCTCAAATTTTATGAAAAAAATTATAATGCCGTTAGTTACGAGAATTATACCGATTTTATCACACCTACACACAATCCCGTCTAATGGAAGTAGCGTCACGTTACATAGAATTATATATAGTTACTTCAATAATGTAATGATATATAGGAGTATGTATTTAGATATTATATAAAAGTTTATAGAGACTAAATTAAATAATCAAATTTTTATTATAATTAGTTATATTTAATATATACATACTATATTTATCTATTATATATTATATACTTATTAATAATATTATTATAATATTATATATCTATTTATATATTACTGTGATAAAGGTATGCAGGTCCACAGATTTCTGATCTCAAAATCATAGATCGACATATTATTTATATATTAATTAAATATATGTAATTTAATAATAATATAATAAATAAAATATTATAATATATTACGTAATATTATAGTATTTTAGACTATTTATCTATATATATTTTGGACTTTTATTTATTTTCAGATAATTATTAGTTTACTTGCTGTTATATATTTACTTATACTATTAATACGTATTAACTAAGTAATTTAGCCGGATATCCGACAGAATATCCGGTATTCGTTTTACTTCCTCGAGATCCGTATCGCCTACTCGGCTAAGATCAATTATCAGCCATCCACTAATATATTAATTATATATTAATGTTAATACACCATAAATTAACCGCTATAATAATATTGAATAAAAATCAAGATAAGCTAACCAAGCACCCTTATAAATATTCAGGCATTCAGCGTTGAAATAGTCGTGGAAAATGTACCTACCTAATAACACTTTACTTTTTCTATTTTATTTTTTATACTCTTACTAAACCCTATGACCACGATATTAAACTACGCAGATTACAATAGTAAATGCAATATAAATGTCTATGGCTAACAACTTTTTATTACTACTACTCCACGTAAAAGCCTGGAATACAAAGGTACGGGTTTACGCTCCTGTGCACGCGGTTGTACTAATTTCCTCCTAGGCGGCTCGCACCGCTCTTTAGTACATTTGAGGTGTCGGGTTCCGCCCCCCTCGTGACCTACGTCCCACCTATCTGTCCAACCGTCTGCTCGGTGCTCACCTCCAATATCATTACTACGGCTGCAATTCCTTATATGTTTTAGTTTCTTCTCCTATCGTAGTTTGACGATTCTCACAATCCCACTTTTGTACGGCTTTTTTCTTATTCCTCCTTTAACCATCCGTCAATTCTTGGCTTCTTTCTTTGTCCCTTACTTAATTCTTAAAAATATGTTTGAAACCTTGTGACTCTGACGCATTATTAGCCTTTTTTTCTTCTTACGATGCCTTATGTGCCATCTCATAGATATATTATATTATATATTCATATATATATATCTGATATATTTATTATATTAATTCTAATTAATTCTGTTTATCTATCCATCTTTTTATCCATTATCCTTACTAACTCCTAGTTTTGCAATGCCTTAAGTAATCTATATTATTATTTTTTTTGTCATCAGCCTTTTATCTCATTTTCTTTAGGCAGACGACATGTTTCCAGTCCTTACTTATGATTTTTTTTACCCCCCTCACACCCCGATATCACCGCTCGTACTGACCCCCCCCCGTGGCAATCAAATGGGCTCATCCCGGTTCTCCTCCATGTAGGTGTAATCACTCCGGTATACGCCAGTGTATTGGTCGGTAGCTCCCCTAATTGCCTCAAGTCTTGGGGTTACTAATGTCTCATTTTATAATTATATTATTTATTAATTATATTTATCAATTGGTACTATATTATAGGGGTCCTTAAATTAATTCGTCGTTAGTTCCGTCCAAAAGTTGTTAGAAGATCTACCCTACCTATTATCTTTATATCCTTGTTTATTATGTTGAAATATACAGCTGTACTTATTCCATGGTGTTTCCGGGGACTACGTGACTATACACTTTAATTATGTGTTTGTAGTTAGTAGAATATAATTAAGTAATATGATACTCATACGGTTGTAATAGTAACTATGTGTACTGTTAGTTACGTACTCCGTAATTTATACTAGGAGTATAGTACTATTTTAGGTTAGATCTATTGTTATGCCGCGTATATATATTATAGTATGGGTGATAGGGTTTATAGCTGTTATTTTAATAGTTATATATTCTTTTTTATATATATTGTTTATGTATTTAGTATTATTATTTTTGATATTATAACTTATATTATATATTATATTTTAGTATTTCTCTCTCTCTATATATATTTATATTTATTATCTGTAGTATAGATATTTAATAATATATATATATATATGATATATATAGGTATTTTATCATAAAGACGGATGGGGCAGCCCCGCTCATTTATTCTGGTATAGTTCCGCGATAAGGTATCGGTTTTAAATAGCTAATACCATACAGTTCAATAGACTATTTTCTAGGTACCATCAACCTCCTGCTATCGCAAGTACTGCTAATGTCCGCCACGTCTCTCCACTAATAATGGCTATCTATCAAAAAAGGTTTTTAATAAATTAGCACCATACGTAAATAGTATATTCCTACGAAAGCATTTAGTTTTACGAATCTATTTATATGAAAAAAAGTATTTTAGTATGGGCTTAAAACTTTTTCCTATTTATCTATCTTTCCTCTTTATTTCCTCTTCATTGTCGTTCTGTCACAAAGGTATATTGGACAATAGAGTATCCTATTATTACCTTTGGTCATGCATAAGGATTAGAGGACTGACCAAATTTGAGGTTAAAAAGGTATTGCAGTATAGCTGGACTCTCGTTCTTTGCCCCATCACATTTCGATTCCGAGCCGATACTAAAGATAATTATCGTCTCTACAGTAGCGACACTAGGAAAAAAGCTAAATGTATTATTAGTTTTTAATGAACCATAGTTCAACGCACGATTTGCTATGCCTGATGCTGAGAAGGCAGAAGAAACTGCCTTCGGTGCAGAGGATGTTGTGTTAGTTAGCTTCCGATCAGCGAGTTCCAATTCGCCCTTAATTTCAAAGCTCGCTCAGCACTGAAGAGCTATCCGTATCTGCCTCCCCTTCTGAAAGATATTTGACACACCTGGTCCTATCTCATTCTAAGCAAGGCCTCGTAACTTTCGTCTTTTTCAAAGTCCGGAATTTTACTGTGTTAGAATTTCTTCGATAGAAAGCCTATCGATCGCCTTGCAAGAGCATCTTTATCGTCTCATATGCTACTTCATTCATTCTCTTTAGTTTTCTTTTAGCTATATCGTGTTTACTTTAGTAGAATTATTAAATATACACATTTTTTTTTTATTTTTACCATTATTCTATTTAGTCTTTATTTATCTGTTTGTTTATTTATATATATATTATATACTTTGTTTCTTTGTTCGAGTTGTAGGTAGGTATTAATTTTTTATTTAGTTTCTAAAATTATTTTATTATTTGGATTAGGTCATAGCTTTGGATTTTTGACTATAGATGGGTTATAGATAGTTTTATATACGTAGGATCATATATATTCCTAGTTGCTCTATAGTATATGTATTATGTATATCATAACATATGCGATAATTGCTTCACATGATATCCTGATTTAGATATTGTCCAATAACTCTATTTTTCTATAATAAAAATAATAATGAATTAAATGAAACTGATTTCCTATTTCTCGAAGAACTTACCAGTCACTTTTAATATAAAAAAAAGCGTAAACTATGTTTATTATATTTTTATATAGTATCCCGTCCATACTTAAGTGAGGTTACAGTGATTTGGTTTCTGAGAAGTTTATAATTATTAATATAAAATTAACAATATAACGTCTTAGACTAAAATTGCTATACATTAGTTATAAACTTAATAAATATAATTTATATGTTTATCATTGTAAATCCTCTTAGATATTCTTAATAACAATCGAATATGCTTCCAGTTATCCAATATTACTTTTGCGGAACAAAAGAGCGGAAATCTTTATTGTGATCCTTCATCGTGCACAAGTCCGGCTAATTTGCCTGACGCTCACTCCGCACTCTTCTCGCTAGTGCCTTCACCGATATTCTGGTTTGAGTCCGCTCGGGAGTAGGACTAGCGGACTATCTTCTATTTAAGATCACATATCACTAGCCCCGAGTGCTCCTCTCCAGTCTTTTTAATCTAACATATTTTAAAGGAATTGCTGATAAGTGTCAGCTAATATATAGCAATTAGAGCTATAGTAATTTACATCTTTATATTATTCATATTATATATTATATATTATATTATTTATATGATATTTAATATTCTCAACCTGTTTATATATACCATGTAAATTTTCTTTGTTTATTTCTGTCTTTCCAATGTACTCTTTACTATATAATATATTTAACTATTATATTATTATTTAATCTTATTAATTATGGTATCTCTATATACTAGTAAGTCTTATGTTTATGCTATACGGATCATACCTACTATAACGTTAGTATACATGTATTTAAGCTATTAGTTATATTAAATATTTATTGTAGCTATTTTATTATATATTACTATATATTCCCCCCGATATTATACATATGGTAAGGATAATTATCCTTTATATATATATAATAATATATATATATTATATTCTTATCAATCCGCCCCTCCCCGTAAATACTCATAGGCCATACACCCCGTTATATAGCATATAAGTATGAATATCCTGATATTAGGATATATTTATATTTATTTTAGCTAGCTATCCGTATTATAGCAATGTAGTATAGCCTATCCTATATGAATTATATATATATATACTAATTAAAATTATTTATAGTTGTTATATACCTTATTATTATAAATACGGAAGAGACGATTAATTTTTAAAATATTAAATATCATTTTCATTATTATAATATATATGCTTAGGTAACTGTTTATAATATAGGAATATATATAATATATATAGTATTAGTCTACTTAATAATACTTCTATATGTTTAGTATTACCTAGTTATTTGTATTATACTAAGTATATCTATATAAATAATTGTTCTAATTTATATACTATAACAAGTCGGCTCCCTCGTGCTATAACGGCCTGCTCTATGATAGTAGAACGACGCTTGCGGTAGGTATACCAAGTTTTCGGTTGGGTCTAAAAACGGTTTTAGAATACTATATTAAAGAAAAACATTAACATACAGAGATACAACATATTAAAATATAACACCAATCATTTGTAATTAGGCTATACATTCGCCTGGCAACAAAAGCGTCACATTACCCATCAGACTACCGATTGATTTCCAAAAAAAGTCAAGCATTTGACCTTCACCTTGCATGTGCCGCTCAGCACCAAATATTGCTGAGTACCCGCCTGTTTCCATTCTTCGCGAACTCCTTCAAACTTTCACTCCTTACACTTGAACCCAGAAAGCTGATTCTTTGTTTGCGCAAGTTGGTTATAAGCTAATTGATTTTACGATACAGCTACCCTTGGCGATCAGCCTATTCAAATGGTTTCAAAGCAGTTCCTTTATATTCTCAAAAAAAATTCTATCTTAACAGTAATTATACCACGGTGTTAATGACATTTATAGTGTTTTCTATTTAACCACAAACTTTCTTTGTTCCAATGTAAGAATATTGTTCTCGCCATTCGGTACTGTCAATGTAGCATAAAAGTCTCATTCCTTACTAATTAACATAGTCAATAAAATTATTGTTTATATTACTACTAATAAAAATAACATTTTTTGATCAGCAAAATTTACCCTCTCAATTACTAGGATGTAACAGATAACACTAAAATGTACTGCTCTATTATTATTACCTTATGCAAGCGTTAAAGATACATTTTTTCTCAAATTAATGAGTTGCTTCAGGGGTGCTTAAGAAGTTTTTACGCGAGAGACGTATATAACGACGGGCGGTATTTCAGATGTGTGGCCCAACAAAAAGAATTTTTATAGAGTGCTGACGAATGGTGAACCCAGGTGAGCTCTAATGTGCGTAAGGGTTTATACCGCTACATATTAATTAGTATATTATATTATATATATGCCTACCCGCGGCATGACCGTGTACATATATATATTATATATTAGTACCAATACTCACGTTACATATAGCGCGGGCCAATATAATGTAGTTATCCCCATACCCCTTATAGCTACTAGTAGATATAAACCTTACCGCATTATAACATATCCCCACCCTATCGGAGGCTCATATATACCTAGTATGTAATACTATTGTAAGGGACGGGTATCTATGGGTTATATATGAGTACTAGTATCCCTCATGTGTGTATACTATGTGATATATAATATAGTCTACCTACTGGTTATACGTACTATATTTTAGCACTAATATAAAATATGTTTGTTCACCCGAGAAATAGTACCGTCGGGTATTTATTCTATCGTAACGTATAATTCACAGTCGACCGTGCTATACCTAGTCATCATACTACTATCGGCATAGCTACTACGGTATATGATACTCACCCGTATCACTCCTACGTCATATACTGTTTTATTGCCTACAACGTATTACCCCCTTTGCTAACTACTCACGGAGGTATAGTTTATCAGGAACTACTAGTTTAGTCAGTACCGCTAATCACCGCGCGTAGTAGCCTGTATATATAATAGCCCACGAACCGCCGCGTCTATATGCCCCCTCGATTAGGATATACGGGTTATAATGCTTATAATATTTATATATATATTATGTATTATATATGCATATATAAATCATAGTATCCATATAGGCCTAGTTATAGTACGGCGATCGTATATACCCCTCACTACTGACGCGGATGGGTTATTACCGGGGATAACCCGAAACGCACCCTGTCTGACACCGGTATATAGGGGTACTATGTACGGGAGTAGGTGACTACAGCCCTATATGAGTACTACCTAGTACCGCCCCTAGATATGTGGATATATTATTATGTAGTATATAGGGTATAGTATATACTATATCTATAGGTATTGTATATGATCCTATCATGATGGATACCTGGTAGTACTAGTACGTATGCTATATAGTCAACCCGTATATGTTATAATACCCTCCATGAGTCCCTAGTTTGTATATACGTATAGTACTTATAGCGTATGAATTGATCGGAGTATGGATATCATAGGTGAAGTGTAACTATTTATATACTAGTACTAGTTATACTAGTACGTTTATTATAATTTGTTGATTTCAAGCAGATGTCCAGTTTTTTCCTTCGCATTACCGCGGAAGAATGGGCGGATGTGAGTCATGCGGATTCGTGTGTTTTGATTTGTATGATATCGTTTACAATGCGGGACCTGCCGGATGTTTGAGAAAAGAATAGATATATAGTTAATAATGTATATGGTGTATAGGGATTGATACCCGTATAGTATTAGGCCTATTAGTAGGATAAATTAGTGTATAGCGATAGTTTATAGTCCCATTGTATGATATGTATTGATAAATATATAGTGTAAAGTATACTATCATGGGATAGAATCATAGTTAATGAGTTAGTCCCATCAATTTAGACACAGATGATTTTGGCCAGATACAATCACAGGTCGACAGTTAATGTTCTGTCGCACTCAAGATACAACATCACACCATAGCTCTTATTATGATACATTGCTTTACTACTATATATGCTAATACTCAGGTGATGAGTGAGATTGTATATAATAGGTACCTTATAGTAAAGTTTAGTTTAGTATTACGATGAAATCAGTGACCCGGGTATAGGTTACTTAGTAGCTAGGAACATTATACTACCGTCCACTAGTATTTACCTCCAGTGAAGTATATGTATTCTAAAACGATGTGATGGGGTTAGTACTAAGGAAGCCCTACTTATAAATATATAGGTTTATAAGTACTACCTATCATATGGATAATGTGTATGAATAGGGTACCCTTGTGATTGACCTATTGATATATAGTATATATACCTACGGTTACGTGAGCCCTTATAGTATTATATTCTCTAGAACGATTAGGCTTACTCATTTCTATTTTTAGAATAATATTATATAATCAGTAGCAGAGTTAATAAGTTAAACTTGACTGTATCGGTTTAGTATGTATAGTAGGTATAATATTAGTAGTACGGTGATATATTATAGTTACGGTATGCTATGTGTTAGTATTGATATATTTATGTAATTATATATAGTTAATTATTGTAATATGATATATATATATATATACTATATATATATATATATTAAATATATATTATATACTATATACTAGCTAGTTATATATGATAGTATATAATTATATATTAGTAGATTAGTAGTATAATATATATACTATACTTATTATATATTATATTGACTACGTATAGTAGTACCTTATGTATTTTCGCAGTTCAATATTTCGCTTTTAATCGTGATTAATATATATATTTGTGTATATTATATAATTATAGATATTATATATATATATTATACATATAGTAGTTATATTATTATATTATGTGTTATATATATATATTTTATATAATATATATAATATCGCTATATATATTGATATCATTATAGTATATAATATATATATGTAAATAGTATATTTAATAGAATAGTAATATATATATACTAACCTACACTCTTATAATTATTTAATTAAGTATACTAGTAAGAAAGATAATTTTTCAAATTTTCTCCTCATAATTTTAAAATATAAATGGGAGTCAAATTTCTTACGTTTTTTTTTCTAAATAAATTGAAATATGAAATATTGCTTGATCGAAATTGGGGCCCGTATATATTTTTGGTTTAATGTAGGTTTCACTTTTATCATGTATAGTGATTATATATATATATATTATCCCAAATATAAGTTATAGTATTAATTAGTCCACTTAGAAATTATTGTCTGATTAATAAATTTTGTATATATAAAATAAATATGTTTACTGGAACTTGCTGTAGAGTCATTTACAAGATCAATTCTAATTCTCCAGCATTTAATTGTACAATGTTGTAATCTGACTTTTTTAACCGAATAATTCTTTATTTAGTTTGATTTTATATGATACATATATTGCTGTTATATAGTGCTTGTATAACGGGGAAAAATGCACTACCTATAGTAGTATAATTTTTTTTTTGTTTGTTAAATAACTGTCAAATATTGATACGTTTTCTATTATGTTAAACCTAAATAGGTATACCTATATGTGCATAGGTAATGATTGTGTAATCAACGTTGTAATTGGATGTTTAGTCTGTTAACGGTGTTAAATAGCTTTAGCGGAATATTAAACTGTAAGGATATATAATCTGGGTGTTCGTAAGCAATATATAGTTATATTATGAGGCCCGACCCAGTCATGATATGGTGAGTAATTATATATATTATATAATATTGGTTGAAGTAGTAATTTCATCCTGTATTAGGAAAGTATCCAAAATTAGGGGTTTGGTTTTTCTTCTCCCTTCAAATTATTATAAAATTTAAATAAGATAAAAAATATTGAGGAAGTGGATGCATTCCTCATTGCCATAAGTTGAATAATTGCCTACAGGAAAGATTCGGTTCTAGTATGATCGCCCACATTTAGTATATATACATGGAATACAGTTAATTACATCAGTTGAAATGTCTCTTAAATATTAATAACTGTTTAAGATCAAGTTCCAAGACTGATTTTGTCTAAGGTTAAGACATCAGCGTTGGATCCTAGGGTATTTTTACGACCTCTAAATATTAGATACTTATATATTATATATTATTATTATATTATTATTAATATAAGGTATTAAATATAAAGATGTATTAGATTGTATAGTATGTATAATAGTTTATATTTGTGATGTATGTGACATCACATATGAGAATAAGTAATATATATACCTATCTAATATATGAAGATATGACCTATTGTACTATGATTAGTTAAGAGTAAATTAGATGATTTGTAAATGGCTTTTCTTCCAGGGTTGCAATTTATGCTTTTCAATATTCCTGGGAGAATATGATAACAAAATGTATACAGAATATTAAAATTAATGTTATAATATTATTAAAATTATTACGTTATTATTAAATAAGTAATAAAAAATATATTTTGATAAATATCGTACTAAAATTTTGAGTTAATATTAATAAAACAAAATAAATGAGTCTTTCGCAAGTAATCCTGTTGAAAGTGGTTAATATATAATTATCGTTAGTAAATTATATTTAAAATTACCTATATAAAATAGTTAATATTAAATTATATGTGTATTTACTGAATCAATATTTACTTAATTATATGTTAGCTGGCTTGGTCAATATAATACTATAGTATATATATATTTAGTAAAATATATTGTAGTATTTACTATCATATATTATAGTGTCCTGTATTTTTTATAAGGTTGAAGTATATATATATTTAATTTATTACTATTATATATATAATTATAAATTAATATTAATAATTTAACTACGGTTTATATATATCTTTATATCGCTATAATATCTTAACACATATTAGTTCCAACATACTTTACAGACATTTCATATATATATATTTATATAAATATTATAAATTTATATATTATTATAGTTATTGTTAATATATATATTAAAATATTGTATCATATGGGTCATAGTCATTACCTCACTTACCTAATATCCGGGTTATTCGTTGTGATAATTATTTATAGTTATTTAAGTGGTAAAAAAGGCACAACAAATCACCAAAATTACTAATTAGATCCTATAGGAATTTAAAATGTCTAAGAATCACTACCTAAATCATTTAAGCGTCCTTCAAATTATTAAATCTTTTAATCGCTTTTGTTCTATCGTTAGCTGTGAAAAGCCTCCAAAGGTAGACATCTTCATGTTTCTCCAGAGGTTGCTTGAGAGTTGCAAAGTCTTCTTTCTACTGACCTAGTCGGAGTACTATCACGCGCGCTCTATAAAGGATTGCCTAGTACGTTGGTCAACAAGAATGTTTAAATTTATTTTGGTATTAATTGTGACTACTTGCGCAGATCAAGAATCTATTTCCGTTCTATTGCTGTTTATTGAAACAAGTCGTGCTCTATTTCGATTCCATCTTCAACTTCAATATAATTCTCCATTCTGCCTGTTTTACCTAATAGTCTTCAATTGCGCTTCATGAGAGCTTTCTCGTGGTAAATAGTATTCACCAGCGATTATGTCTGGTTTTATCTTGCTTCAATACTGCACATGACGTTGAATGTACACAATGTTGGTTGACGGTTATTGACAAAGTATGAAAGGAAGAGACCACTCACAGCCTTCTTTTGATCTTAACATCAACCTTCTCCTTCCGCTACATCGCAGTTGCAATAATCCAAAATCCATCGCACATTAAGTCACGGCGTCCAAGTCTTAAAAATGGATGTTTGCAACGATGTGGAACCATGGATTGTGTATGCTTGTGATCGGAATGTATCCGGAGAAATTATGGGTCACTGGTATTTTCGGACTCTCCTGCTCTTCTACAGTGATGCATCTCGTTGTGTTCGCCTAACTTTACACCAGCACATTACGCGGATATTACTTAATTATACTCAAGTTCACGATTCTCATGTGATGCAGGGCCTCTGCTTTAATTACATTCTTCAAAAATTTGCTGCTTGAACATATAGGACTGTCGTGCATTTTATCCTGATGGATTCCAGGCTTTTGTTAGGAATAAAAGTTACTTACTACGCGGAGCTATTCTGTTACTATGTTCGAACGCGATGTTCGAGGATTACGTATTACACAGTAATGTAAGCTTGTATGATCCTGTATGTATCGTTAATTAGAATAAGCGCTATGTTTATGAATAATGTGGAAAAGTTTATTTGGAGGTGCGTATAAAAGTAATTTAGGGCGGGGTGGACTGAGACACTTATGACTACAATAATACAATTAAGAAAACGTGTTATAGATAGTAATACTTGTGTATTATACTGTATAGGTGATCTTGCCTTATGTCTCACCCTAAGCATTTACTTCATAGTATATATATATATATATAATTATATATATATATATATATATATATTAATTAGCATAACCTTTATATATTTATACCATTATATTATGAAAATCTATCCTACAGCTTCCCTGGCATCGTTTTCCTTTTACTATCGCTTTTATTAGTGAGTATAAACTTCATATTTTTAGTATATCTATTACTAGCTTAGTTTATATATTCTCAAGTGTATCATTCTATCAACTATATATAGTAGTAGGTAGTTTGAATAGTATAGGGTATAGAGTACAATGTTTCTTCTATTTAGTATCATTAGGTCAATAGGTAGTTGTGTGCTACTATACTTGAGTATATATTTTACTGTACTATATCTTACTTCTTACCTATTTTTTTTATTTGGTCTATGCTCATGTAGATGACATAAATAATAATAAATAATAAGAACTTTATTATAATCACACTAATAATCAATAACTCATTTATAATCATATCCGCAAATGACACCTAAGATAATATATCTAATAATATATAAAAACCGTTCAATTCAATCAATCAATTAATAATAATATATTAGTAATAATACTAATACATTGATATTCAATAATAATATATAACTAATGTAATACTTATAATAGCTATATATATCAACATATAATCAATAATAATTAATAAGATGATGATTAAATAATCCTTAAATATATATAATGAAGATAAATAATCAATTAATAACAATTAAAGAGTTAATACTAATAATAATCAATAATAATGGGCATAATAATATGATATTATAATACATGAACTGGCTTCGATGTGTCAGGGGCGTTTCGCCGGGCCGTCAATGTATACTACATCAGAGGTAATAAAATAATAAAATCGCATCAATAATGTGCTCCAAATTAATTATTCTGAAATCTTTGACTACTTAAATATAACTAAGAACATCAATTAGATATAATACATTCAATCCAATAATTAACTATAGTATAATAATAAATACATATTTACTGACACATAATAATTAAGCAATAGAGACCAATAGTAATAATAATTATAATCAAATTATCCCCACCTAATAGTAAGTTATAATAAGTACACAATAATACTACAAATAAATAACAAAATAAATTAATCAATGAATCAACCATAGTGAGATGAATAATAATAATAATAATAAGAAAATTAATCTACAATACTACTTCAATCAATAATAATAATAATATTATAAACTAATAGACTTAATGAATAGATGAATAATAATAGAAGTATAAATTAGAGATAAATAACAGATATTTATTACACTGAGATAATAATAATAATAAAAGTAATAATAGATAAAGAAATTAATATTAGTTATTACATAACTAATAATAATATTTAATACACACATAATCGATTATTAACTCCACATCATTAGGGAAATATTTACCTTGGATATATTTAATACAATAATAATAATACCACTACAATTAATAATGAATGTGAATAATTTAATAATAGAGTAATAATAATAAATAAATGATAATGATCGTAATGATGAAAATAAAACGAAGTATGATGATCTCTTAACAAAAAGTATAGAAATCCAATTAATTTTAATTAATAATAATAATAATGAATAAATACTATAAACATCACAAGATACAAATGAATCCAATAATAATAATGAATAATTACCCTGATAATCATAATAATAATGAATAATAATGGAATAGTAATAATATAAATAATAATAAATAATAAAAATTAAGTTAATTAATCCAATTTAGATTTTAAATAACTGATAATGGCGAATTATATCACTTACATCAAACACACATCAGATTTCCCTATGTTTGGGACGGGCCCCCCCGTGGTTTTGTGATTGCATTTGTACTTTGTTTTATCCATGCTCTTTTTCTTAACGAGTTTAACCTATCCCATTAAAGTCCAGTCCAGTTTTGTTCTGTGAAAGCCCAAGGTAATTTAATTGGGGTTTTGAACATGTATTTTGACCCACCCGTTAGCAAAGGTGCCTTGCATTGTGTCAAGTCTGAATTCTAGATCTCCGCCACGCCCAACGACAGCTATCTACATTAAAGCCAAAAATTTTTTATGAGCTATGTCTTGGACACTCAGGACCTATTTCTCTCACACGTTTTGGAATGCAAGCCAATCTCGTTTTCTGATACTCAACTCGTTGAATTGTTTTCTCCTCAGTCATTTTTTGAGATTGACCACACTTGACAAAAATAGTGTTTATCTAGGAATAATCAGAGATAATTATTTAGGTCAATCAATGAAATAATTAAGTATAGTTTTCGTTTAGGAACACTTGGGAAAAGCAATTTGACCTGAAACTGCCATTTAACAAATCGCTAGACCAACCAAGTAAAGCCTCACCCTCAGTACCATTCCCGATGTAAAAATTGTGGCCATCCTATGCCGATTAACTCCACATTAATGAATACATTTTACCTATTTAAACATCTAGCCCAATCGATTGTACGATATTTAGAACACTCTCCAGGATGTTCTGTAAAACGTATTAACCAATGAAATCCCATGATACATATGGGTCTGCTCAAATAGAGTGTTCATAGCCATATACTATATAACAACCTATATATTTAGTATAGCTAGTATTACAGTAGTCCACCTATTCCCGTTTAGGTACTATAGGGAGTATATAATAGGTTATATATACTATATGATAGTATAGTATATATATTATAGTATATTTATAATGTATATATACTATATATATTATATTAAGATAGACTTTAATAATAATATGTATATTATTAAATAAATATATAATATTATTATATTTAAGTATATATATTTAATAGTTATAATTTAGTAATTAATTATAATATATATTATTATATATATATATACTATAATATTATGAATTATATAATATATTATGTGATATTTTTATGTGATTATAGATAATTTATATAAAAAAAAATAATATATAGTAGCATATAGGTTTAATATAATCAAAACTCATAATATTAATATCTTTATATATATTTATATATAGTAGAAGATATATATATATATATATATATAATATTATAGTAATAGTTATAAGAGGTCGTCCCTCGTTTAGAACGCGAATATCTTATTAGATGCGGCTTGCTATACCTGTTGGCTAAAAAGATAATAAAAAGAAAAATTTTGAAATTACAGAGATGCGTCAAAAGCGTCAATTACGATAACGATGTATTTATCGAAAAACAGTTTACGCAATCTATCAGATTCGGAACCATCTTCATCTCCAACTCCTTCCAACGTTCATCTACACTTTGAAAAAAAGAAAAATTTTTGTGCGCGATTGGATGAACGTTAAAAAAGTTTTAGAATTCACAGTTAGCGAATAGGCTATTCAATAAGAAATGAGTCACTAAACAGAAAGCAAGTTCACCTAAGAAATGTATAGAAAAGCTTGATGTATTCCCTATTGTTTTGACAGTTTAAAGAAAAAACTGGATTTTGTGTTACAATTATAAGATAGGTGTGCAGTACTGAAAGCTTGCCTTTATTGTAAATATAATTCGCTTATGTCTGAGCATTTTAACATAGTGCAATAGTCGTTTATATACTTGTTACTGAACGAAGTAAGAAACATTTTTTCTATCAGAACAACAGTTTATTCGCTAAATATTCCATAAGTACACGATAAAATTCATTATTGTTGCTTCTCATTTACCTATACTCACCCGTTTTCTATACATCTAGGTTTCACAAAAATGTATTAAAATTATACAATGATTTTTTTGGGGTCTACTACCCGTATGCCCCGAGATGAAGCTTCTTTTATACCAACTGGGTGTGTGAAGATCCTACCAAAACCGCATCTCTAATATGAAATTCGTATCAGGCCTAAGCACAACTCACAAAAGAATTTATATATTATAAAACCACCCCAACTTATCTTACTTTCCGTAATTAGATTGGCACACTACTAAGTACACTGACACTATGTAATTGATATACTCGCACCCTATAACCCACCGCATCACACGGAACCAAATGAGCGCACCTGCAGCTCACTCACTTGCTTCGCAACAACCTTTTGTTAGTCTACTTTAATTTACTTTTATTTTTTCCTAACTCCTTCTAGTTGAATCAGGTCTTTAGTGCTGTAATTGAAAACTTTGTCTTTAAAGATGATATATAAATAGTAGCTCAATTTCTATTTATTTATAGCATTTCAGACTGGACGAGATTCAATTTATGTGATTTCATGATAAAACAAAATTTTGAAATGATTTGTAAAAAGGTATATATATATAATATTTTAAAATAAAAATATATAAAATAAATAAAATATAGATAATAATAATAAAAATAAAAACATATATATATAATAAATATATATAATAGATATACTTGAAGATATATATATATATATATACTATATTAGTGAAAATTGAAATAATAATATTATTAGTAGTAATAATTTTTTATATTACTATAATTTATATTTAATAATATTGGAACGAGTTCTAAAGAAAGGAAAAGTATTCTATCATTTATTATCTTATATATATTATCGTTTAATTATTATTTTAAATATTTGATGTATTAATTATATTTATTTTATATATAATCTCATTATAGCAGCTACTCATTACCACGCAGCACACACCAACGTACTACATGTATCTTAGTACTATTGGGGGGTATAAAGGTGAATACATACGTCAAAATAGATACATATAATAATGTATATTTATAGTATATAATATTATTATTTAGTTAAATATACTGAAAATAGAGATTTTACCACTAATATAATATATACTTATTAATTATTTTATCTATTGATATATATATTTAATAATATATACAGATTATATACTATATATATATAATATATATTAATATAATTAATTTAATAGTATATATTAATTATAATATATATATATATTATATTATTATTAATCTATATTATTAATATTATATATATATTAAATTAATATATTATAATTAAATTATTTTTTATAATTTTATATATTTTACTATAATATATTATAATTAATATATATATATATATATATATTAATTAATATATATTATTATATCTAATATAATATTTATAATAATATATTAAATATATATACTATATATATTAATTATAATTATAAGTTATATAAATATTAATTTATATATATATGTTATATATATTTATTATTATCAAATAGTGTTTCTTGTGTCCATAACAATTAAAATAATCTTCTCCTTCATCTATCTTATATAATCATCTACTTCTATTATCTCTCTCTCATATCTATCACTTTCCGTTGTTGTCTCTCATCATCACCTCTCATTACTCTCTCTCTCTTCTACTATATTTATCCAAACCTATGACAAGATATGACCTACCTAAAATATATCAAAAATATTTATTTTATTATAATGATACTAATTCTCCACTTCGGCTGTCACTAGTCGAACAAACAATAATTTAAAAGTAAGAAAACATCATAAATTAAAATACAAAGTAATGGAAAAAAAGAAAAATAAGATTAATAACATTAGCACTTTAATATTCGTTGATTGAGACTAATTATACTAAATTATGAACGTTAGGTAGTATAGCACCTTTGACCGGAAGAGCTCTAAAGAACCCTGATTGTTAGAGAGTCAAACCATAGATTAATAATATAAATATAACATATATATATATGTAATTAATGAAAAGCATAACCACCTATGGGAATTAGGATATATATATATTATATATATATTATTATATATATATTAATATATATGGCGTTGGCATAATTTCATTAGGTTGGTATATAAAGACCTTACGAAGTCACTATAGTATAACTTAGTATAGTACTGTGAAGTTTCGGGTGACATTTACCCATCATCAGTGTTTGAAATAATAAATATATTACGAGACATCGTTTACCAAAAGTGATAAATTTATTGAGTAATCATCGCTAATGGCTCCCACCCCACGAGTTTCTCCCACTCTATGTAATGGATTATCCAATGAGGTAATGTTTAGTGGTCAAGTAATTAAAGTTTTCAGTATCGAAGTATTTAATACCCATGCAAATATTATATCCAAGAGAAAAAAAAAACAAATTTATTAGCATTAAAAACCTCCTAATAACCATCCACTGAAATACTTTGAACCCAAACAAAATTATGAGAAGACCACTGATAACTATAATAAATGAATGTTATTAAACAAGACAAAAAACAAACAACACAGTAATATATAAAAAAAAAAAAAAAATACAATAAAATAAAAAAAAAAATATAAATATAGATAAATTAATTATTAATATATTCATATATATTATATATTAATATATATACTATATATATTATATATCTATAAAATAGTAATAAAATAAACATATAAAATAAAAATCTAAATATAAAACAGAAGTAAAAAAACAATTTTTAAATAAAAAGCATTAATAAATATAATTATTAATTTTAATAATCTAATTTATATTAATGCTTGCTCGTGTTACCTTTAATAAATCCATTAAATCCATACAAACCCGTTGATATCAAACCAATATTCTTCATGTATTTGTGATATTATCTGCTTCTAACCCTTATTTCTCACAAAATTATACATTACCTTATATGCTAGAACTATCTTACAAGCTATACTCTTTCTTCAAACCACGGCAACCCGGTATTTTAATGATTTTTCTTCAAGTAGTATGACAACTGTTTTTTGTTCCTGTATACTCCCCTTGAAACTAATCCATCTAACGTGCGCATAAAGATAATTTAGCGAAAGGAGGATATATTTCCGCACCATATTATGCAGACTGTCACGAGAGAGAAATAGTTTTTTAGAGTTTGTTTCTCAGACCTCGTATGTATCCGAGTCCGCGTAGCCTCAGCCTGATGTTGAAATATTGTGATACACGCTCTGAATTTTATTCTATTTTTACTTTGAAATTTGAGGAACCCTCAAACACTTAACTCAATTACCACGTACAGAACAGCCTCACACAAATAATGTCCATCAATACGTCATCAGGCATTTTACAATTTAATGCCCATTTTATCAACATTAATATAATCAATAGTGTACGCATTGATAAATTGAACCAGCTCTTAGATTTCATTATTCTACATACAATTCCCTCCGTAACCAGAAAATCGTAGTCATACTATTGCCTATGTCTCCACAGCCTAATAATAATGAATCCTTCTTCATCCAAACTTCTCCTGCCGAGCACGTACCCGAACTATCTCTAGTTAATTCAGTTTTGGGATGCAACTTACATACTTAGTGAAATCTTATGCAGAAATAATTTATCGTTTCAAAACCCTTTTTCTTAAACCAGCCTTTTTCAATTCATTTCAATTTAATTAATTATATTTCATGTTTACTATTGTGCCATTTTGCATCCATTGTTACTCATATCTCTGTCTATAATATGAGTGTACTAATCTTTACCATATCATTATATAATGATGTTATTTTCCACCTCTTTTTATATTGTGTGTGTGCTTCCTCGATTTTTAATATAAAAATTAAATTGTTCTTCGGTTGATGTTTAAAGAATCCAACCTCTCTTGAGTTTATATATTAACCTCCTATCTTTAAATTCCCTTAATTATTTATATTTATCATCATTTCTAATTACATAGTTTTTCTGAGTATTTCGTCCATATCATGTGTTACATTAGATGAATATAAAAGTTTTATTTTTCTAAATTTATTAATTGATTATGTAGTTATGAGGAGCCAAAGAGAGAAATTGTATAAAAGAAGTAATTTCTCTTGTTTTCTTTCTATTATTGATCTAGTTTGAAGGCCCTTTTTTGATATATTGATTCAGTGATTAGTTATTAATCTATTAGTTTATTATTATTCATCTACTATCTCACTCCACGGTAAAATTATAACTCCCCATAAATATATAGTTCCATGTGTATTTATTATGTATATATTATTATTATTTTGATTGACGTTTTAATTGTTCAAATTTATTGTTTAGTTTTAAACATTAAAATTTTTTTGCTTGTTTTTAATCCAAATATAATTTATATTTTCTCTTACGCCAAAAAAACTTTTGGAATATATTTTGTTATGATATAGTATTAGAAATATACGCGTTGATTATCCAGTTTTATTTTTTAGATACCTAATAGGTAATTTTTTTTTTTTTTTGTTTTTCCAAATATGTTGTTTTTTTTTTTCTTATTTAATGTTATGTTCTTCATTTTGATTCATTAGTTTAGTGTTGTGTGAGGGTTTATGAAAATAATTTTATCAGATATGTTAAAGATTGTAACTTTAGCATTGTATTAATTATGTTCTTTTTTTGTATTTGTATATTTTTGTTTTGTGCTTGCTTTTAAATCATACTTTGTTCCTTATATGAATGATAGATTACCTAATAACTGTTCCCATTATTCATTTATGTCTGGTGTAACGAGGTGGCCGTGTAGAATATATTGGTGATTATCTTCTCATACCCCCCAGGACCAATGATTTTGCTCGGCGTTGCGTAGTACCTCCTAACTTCGCCAGTTTGTGTGCTGTTCATTTTTACATTTATTTTTTAACTGGCGTCTGAAGAAGACACGGGGGATGGTTGCTAATGCTGGAGGAGGGGTGGGGATATAAGCTGATTGGTGTGTGGCTGTAGTGTGTGCGACTTTGTCTAAATTCTACGACAAATTAAACTCCAAAATAGACCATGATCTTTCTTCTTCTCTTCTGAGATTATCTTTCAAGTGATTTCAATGTTCACCACCACCAATAAATAACTTTTTTCTAGTTCTTAAGATACAGCCGGTGAACTTGGTTTCCATTTTTCTATCCAGAAGAAGTTTGAGCATATGGGGAAACTCCAAACCAGTATCACTGATCATTTTGGAGATGATCCTAATATTTATTAACTTTTTCTTAACTTCCAATCCTTAGGCTAGTAATGTAAAACTCTTTCATTCACTGGGTTTATCTGTCACTTTCTTATCTCTGTATCCAGTTTTATTTCTTCAAGTCTTTGGTATTTCGATGCTGCAAATTTGGTAGGACATGTGGCCGAAGATCTTTGATCTCCTTGGAATGATTATTGCTTCGTCTGAAGAGGACCCTCCGACAGAGCAGAGCTCAAAACGAAAGTGATTCTCTCTTGCACAAAGGTTTACATTTCATATTCTTTCCATTCATTTAAAACTAACAAACATTAATTCAATCCTTCTTGGAAAATTAAAACATTCCTATAACACGTCTCGAAAAGAAATCTCGAAACTTCTCCTGAAAAGCTTCAGCAGCTGTTTCTGTAGCTTAAAATTTGCATTCCTTTATTACTTACGGTAGAGTGATTATGGGTTTTCTCTTACTGTGTCTCCTTAACAGCCTTTTTGCATTACTTACTACTTCGTCACCGAGACTGTTATATCTTTTCTCATCCAAAATACTGAGGGTCCTCTCCTATTAGGGGATTTCAAATGTTACCAACAAAAAACTGAAAATGTGGGAATTCTTGTACTGATTTTAGTTGGGAGGGAAAGCCCGAAATCATTCAGGTATTTTTCAACGATCTTGGACAAAACTGATTAAATCAAGCCTACAACCAAACATTTCCGGTATTTGTCCAACGTTCTTGAAACATGGAACCTATGTTCACCCACTTTAGTCAGCTTCTCTCTATAAAAACACCCACTGTCGCTTCCTATTTGGTAAATCGGGCTAACAAACTTATAATCACTTTAATTTAATACTTTCTACTCCAAACATCTCCCATTCCCTGCTATGGCCGTCTTTCTGGCACTTTGATTCGGCCGATTGGGGGGGCCTTGCGTCGCTTCTTACGCTAACTATAATTGAAAAGTAGTGGGATCTGCCCTTTGACTCTTTTAAGCGAACTGCTTTCAGGATTCCTGGCCGAATAAGTGGGAAAACTTGTAAAATGGTTAAATGAGGATCAGCAGCAGTTATTCTTCTTGGATAAATTCTTTTTTTCTCCGTCAAAAATCTTCCCCATTGGTCTCAGATGTGCTTGTGTTACCTGCCATTTCAGCTAGAGACAATGACTATTCGGGGTGGAAAAATTCTCGTTCTATCTTTCCTCTTGCCAATTTTCATTTAGCTAGAAATCGTAGATGCAGGGATTACTCTTCGACGAGCCGAAAAGCGGACTTTTCATCTAAATCGAAAATGCGCTATCCCTCCTTGGTTTCTCTATGACAAATCTTCTCTTGGCCTTCTTTAAGCAACAAAAACATCTCTTCTAACAAAATTCGTAAAATTCATCCTCTCTATTGCGCTTTTAGATTCTGTTTGTTAATACTTCCACTGAAAAGGGGCCAATTCATCTCTTGCCTGCAGTTTTCTATCTTAATATTCACCCTGGACGATTCTGGGTATCCCTTCCTCCCTTTCGCTCCTCTCAGGACGTTTCTTATGTCCTTTTTACCATGCATTTCATTTGATACGGTTAGCATGAGTCCTAAATATATGAAAACGCTTTAGGAAGACGGGTGGGGCCCGCATGGCATTCCTTCCCGAGTTTGGGGAATAGTTCTTCCGTATCGACCCACCCCCGTTCACTATATTTGTCTATGCCTCAATACTGGCACTACCCTATCAGTGTTGGAAACGCGGCTGCATATGTCTAACTATTCCAGAAAAAAATGATGCTGCTCATGCATCCTTTACTATCGCCTATAGCTCCAACTGTATTTATTCTTTCTAAGATCTTTGAACCTTCTCACTTCTTCACTTCGTTAGTCATCAAATCTGTGGAATCTCTTTCCTTTCTTTCTGATTACCAGTGCGGCTTTCGGTGCTCGAGATTATGGACGATATACTTTTTCTCTATTAACAGATTATGGTTTTCCGCCCTAGGAAACTACGGGAGATGTGTGGTAGGACGCTTGCAATATTTCAAAGGCATTGGCATGGCGTTTATCTTGGCACGCGTCCAACTTGCTTCTACAAGCTCCCTCCTTTGGAGGTTCTCTTTCTGCTTTAGCTTATGTTCTGCTTTCTTCAAATCGTTCAATATCAGTTATCATAGTTTTTTGATGGAGCGACTTCTTCTTTTTCTGTTTTTCAATTAAGTGGTGTTCCCTCTATGGGTTCTGTTTTTTATTCTCAACTTATTCTGCTTTCATCCCAATATTTCTTTCTCACTGCACATCTAACTCTACGTCCAACTCATATGTCGATGAAAAAACTTGACCCTTCATCTTCCATAACTTTCATATTCGAATTTCTGCTCCCTTCTTTTTTACTTCTAGGAATTTGCCTTCGTTTGAATCTTTCATATTTATTCTCCTTTGATCTGGATAGAATTTTCAGGGTATTGGGGGTTACGTTAATTTCACAAGGGCTTGTGACAATTATCTCTTTAAAACCCAACTTACAAATCTCTCTACTCTAATGCACACCTTGACTTTTATCATATATTTCCTTTCCCGGTCTCTCGCTCTCATTGTTGGGAACATATAAAATGATCCTTGGCCTTAACATAAACCAAAAAAATGTGTTGGAAAAACCTCAAATCACATGTGCAGGGCGCGGCCTCAAAAGAACTTGGTGGGGGAGTTCTGTTTAAGACGTGCGAAGGACTTTTTTTCCTCTTCTCAGTACTCCACCTAAATCACAAGGGTCTCATTCCGCCCCTTGTAGGAGTTACTGCTCTCATATTTTGTCTGAAGGGGCGGGCGGGCTCTGCGTTTTCATCCTGGCTTTTGGATAGGGGCGTCGAGTTTCAACAGGCGCAAAAAGTTATACAACTGTCCCTGTACTTTCATTTCACTTGGACGCCTTTAATATCTTGCGGCCGCGATGTGCCGTTGCTGTATCCCTTTCTATAGGTACTGTGATTGGCAAACGTGCTCGCAGCGGAACTATCACTCTTACCCCACCTTTAGGAGCCCTGCGTAGCACAAGGTGCTGTCGTCCCGACATGATTTTGTTGTCCATCCTCAGTGATCCATACGATACATCATGACTTCCAATATATATATATATATATATATATACATGCCAGTATAATTATATTTTTTGTGCAGACTGTCTTTCTTTTTTGAATCTAAGAAAACAATTGTTACTAATTGCATCTTGTGGGAATTCAGTTTCCTATTATCTGTGTTTCCTTACTCAATTTAATTCCCTTCACACCTGTCTAAAGGCCTGGCCGTTCTGTCTTTTCGTGATTTGCCGCGTAAATTGCGGTTAGATGAATTTGAGGACGCTGTTCACAATCTCACTCGTTGGCAATAGGGTTTGCTGACCCGTGAAGAACGGCCCAAGTTGACGAACTGTAAAAAAAATAAAATAAAAATAAATGTCTAGAATAAGGGAATTTCCTTTAAAGCTCAAGACCTGAACCCACAGGAAATGGGCATCACGCTCCCGACGGTTGGAAACCATTCTTAGAATGCACTTAAAATAAGGCATAACCGAGGCAAAGCCTTGGCTCGGCTTGACCTAAAACAAAAAAGAATGAAAAAAAGATTAGGAGTCAGAGAAGTTGGAAACGCACCTTAATCTGCAAAGCCCGGCAAACAAGACACTGATATAGTGGACGAATCGTGATGGCTTTTCGAGCATAATAATAAACCTCTTGAAAGTCGCTAGGATCTTTGGACTAATGTTAGACTTTGATATAAGTTCATGGCCGAAATTGCATTCACATCTCATTCACCTTCAAAGAAATTCACAGCCAGGGGAACTCATCGTTTTAAAACTGGAAGAAACAGGTTCCATTTTCAAGGTAGCAACAGATTAGTTTTTTCAATTTGATGGTCTGTGAAAAAAGAGGGCAGATGAGGCCTTGCCGAAACATATGAGGATGCTCCGTAGACAGAGAAGGGGAATCCCTTTCATTTTGCCAGGGTTGTGGCATTCGAAAAATGCTGAGCCAAGGTCTTTCATTATTCATCAGTAGCTTGCAGGGGCCAAATTTATTATCAGCACCTATCTTTCATCGCCGTTCGAGAGAGGAGCGTATTTATGTTAGGTTAGGAAATGTTAAACATCTTCCTAACCCAAAAAGGGAAAACAAGTCATTAACAAAATGTAATGGTGAAAGCTTAATGTTTTTGGCATCACAAATTTCGTGAAATTTTTTGATATGAGTAATTGATCAACGACTGACACACTGATAAATCTATCAAAGGAAGTCGTATTTTATAATATGTCATGCTATGAGAGTAATTAAGCGTTTTTTACATTTAACGTTTTCTGGGTGATTAATTGCAGGTCTCTTTTATCTTCATTATTTCTTATTTTCTTATTGATAATGTAGCTAGTTATAAGATCTTCTTTGTAAAATCTGGTATCATTTTGGTTAAAACAAAAGGCTCAGTATGCTTAAACTTTGTCAATACTAACTGACGGAAAATGTGAGTTTTGGAATATTGTGTATATTAAATAAAACACCAAATATAAAAAGTATAATATATTATGATTTTGGCAATTATTATTCCTTTAAGTTACTAATTTTAATCTATAATAATAAATGATACCTTGTCGTATATTCAAGTAGAATATTGCAAAATATAAAATGATAAAGTAATTGGTGTAAGCGCATGCCCAGTGTGTTGAGTCGCTTGCTAGCAGTGCAGACAAATGTGTTCTATCTTATTACTGTGCTGTGTATTTTATTAATATTAAATTTAAGTATCCCCGGTATTGCGGTCATCCGGTTATCGGTTAATTCGGCACCTAATTATATCAAATAGAGAGTATTCGCTGTTCTACTCAGTGGTACTCGGTTTACTATATCCGGTGTCGCCTCGTCCTTTCCTCCTTGCGTTAATGCTAAGTATACGAATATGGCAAGTAGAGGTATCATGTCAGGCGCTAGCTTACTCACGTGATCTCGTCTAATCTATTCATCTACTACGCTCACTCTCGCATCCGATCGGGCTCATAGTGAGTGAGAAGATAGAATATATACCTATCTATTATGAACGATGCTAATACATTGACTGTGTATCTGTAATATCACTCAGCTATATGGTGTCACCACTCTACCATAGTCCTCCTAATAATATATATATAATATATATATATATATATATATTATATACTATATATATATATAATCTATATAATCTCTCTCTATATCTATAATATATATATATAATTATATATATATAATATATATGTATATAAATTATATATATATAATATATATATATATATATTATATATAGCTACAATATATCAAATATTCACCGCCAATATCTGATTCACTCTGCATAACTCACCTCGGAGTGCAGCTGGCGATAAGTCTCTCACACACACAAGATCTCGCACATAGTTAACATATATCACTCGAGAGTGCTACGAGTACACACACACTCACATGCAGCTGCGCTTCCATATACCACAGAGGTCTACACACACTCACTCATATGTCTAGCACATATGATATATGCTGAAATTAATGCAGATTTTTTGATGAAGATTCACTTAAAAACTGTAATTCGAAACCAAAAATTAACCTTGATCTGCGTTCTTATGGCATCATTCTTTGCAACTCTTTAGACACCGCAATGTCAATAAGAAATATACCCTCATATGCCTTATGTTCTTACAAAATTTTTTTTTAATTGGGAAGAATATTCATGCTTATAATTTAGGAATTAACAATATATTAAATGAAGTACTGAAAATCATTATACCACTAGAATTTAAAGTGAGGGGAAAAACATAATATGCTCTTAAAATATCAAATCTACTCAGTCTCGTGACATATATGTTAGCGTGACTTCAAGTCCTGCTCGATAGATTGGAAGCGCAGACCGGACTACGAGAGAGCATTGAAAGTATAACCGGGCATCACTTCGCGAGTTTTTATCTTTCTAGCAAACAATCCCACTTTTTAGAATTCCTATATTGCCCTAATCTGTCAGTTTCTTTTTAAAATTTTGCAATCTGGCTAGAATCCAGTCCAAACTCCACAACAAATAAATAAATTACAGCTCAAATAGTTAGAGTTAACTACCTTTCAAGTTTCAAATTAATACAGTTTGGTCTTAATGTTCAATTTGGAATTCAATAAAAAGTAAATAAGTTCAAAACTGAACCAACTAAACTAACCAATAAGTCAATATGACAATAGTACCATAATTGTTTAGGACGGCCACCCAGTTAATCAGTTTACCAAGACCCGATAGTTGAGTGCACAGAAAGTTTAAGGGACGAGCAGCTTATTTTAAAAAGAAAAGAGACGATTAGATGAAATAGCATAGAAGAGAAGAAATGCAAACAGCTTTGGTCCAGACGCTATTACAAGGATGCATTTCATGAGAAGTTTAGAAGAGGTAATAAAGAGCTAATGAAATTATGAGGTTTTACTATCTGACAGCAAATGAAGTTTATTGGATATGTATATTTCTGTAGATAAGTGCGATCTCAGAGGAGGAGGGGCGAGTCAGTTATTACAAGTCTTACAACTAACATACTTATACATCTATTTGAATCCCAATTACAGGGGAGGTGAGGGGGGGGGGGGGGAATAAAACAAACCCCCAAAATTTTTTGTTAAATTTTTCAGTGGCTTTGTCCTTCCCATATCTTGAACTGAGTTTTTCCATCAGTATCAATAATTAAGCATGAAGGAATTAGAAGAAAGCATGCCTATCTTGAGTATAAGAAAGCATGCATTCTGAGTAATAGGGTTGTTCAATTTTGGAATAGATCTGCCAGAGGAGGTTGTTGAGTGTGAACTCATTGCAACATTTAAGAAAGGCGGGGTTTTAGTTATTAAGATTAAACTGCTTGGAGGTATCATATAATATATGAGCGAAGCCAAAATTGGCGGGTTTTTAGTTATAGTAGTTATTTTAATGTTAGATAACTTAGTTATTAATGCATGTGGCATGCCGGTGTTGGAGTGTGGGTACTAACGGAATCTATTTTATTAATAAGTTATTATATAAATTATTATTATATATATATAAAATATTGCTGACTGTTGTCGGAGTTTAGAGATTAAATACCCTTGAAGTATATATATATATATATATATAAGTTATAATATATACTACCGAACCTAAATACGATGAATACTATAATATATACTATTATCATTAGTTTTGATCTAAGGCCAAATTGGATGGATTTCTGTAGTTCCAAACAACCTATTGACAAGACCTTACCGTTAGGTGCTTTGTGGATTTGTGCTGATAGATTGCTATTTTGAGCAAACCAGAGGCGGGTAGTGGTTGCACTGGCGTCAGTCTCAACTCGATTTAGGAGCACCATGTGAGCTTCATTTTACTTGTCTCTATATTTCTTCAATGTCTTTGAGATTAACATAGATTTGAGTAATCCAACAATACCTCTCATGTAAAGACCACCTTAAGACGCTACTCAAGTGGAATATAATGTTCTCCTTAACATCAACCCACCATTAGGCAGATTTAAGTGCTCAGCCACTTTCTGGCCACTCACAAAACTATTGTCCTAAAACCACCACTATAGCAATCCATCTGTTGCTTTTTCCTCCAGCATATATCCTAGAATCATTGTAAACTCTGACACTGTTTTCCAGCTGCTCACACAAATTCGCTCAAAACTGTGAACATAATAAACCACAAGTGAAAAACTGTACCTCACTCACCCAGCCATCAGACTTTACTCTTATCATAAACATTCTTTAAAACGCCCTTTTCCCTTTACACACTCTTCTACCATATACTAACTCAAAACTACTTCAGAAAGATTCGCCACACAAAACGCGGAAAAATCATCTTCTCAAGTCAATAATTAGGCTCAGGAAACCTCCCACTCTTTTCCCCAATTCTTTAAAATTTCCAGGTCATTCTTAAACCAATCCTAATAAGAACTACATTCATAAATTCTATCATAAAACCCACAATTATGTATGCAAATTTGCATTTACACCAACGAGACACATAATATCACAATCTCCTGTGCCTTCTACTCGACTATTAATATATATAAATCTCAATTGTAAAGTGACACCATATTTATTCTTACACACGCCTCAACTAGTTGTGTTCAAAATATACTGGATGATATAATCCATTCTCAGAAGCTTTCCTAAATCAACGCTCTATATCATTCTCACTATTATCGACCTTGCCATAGAGATTCCTTATTAATCCTTCATAAGCATGTTTTCAAATCCAGTAATTAACATAAAATACAGATACCTTTACCTAATAAAAGTCTTAGAGAATCTGAACATGTTTCAGAATGTAAAGATTTGCTCCGATCTGGTGTTGACACTGTACCTTCTGACAGTTCTTTATTAGATTACACCCAAAAAAATGAATTAGGAGATAATGTTTGTATTGATTCACGCTCTCCAAAATTGGTTAAAGAACTTATGCACAACTTTGAATATTGAAGTATTAAAGAGAATTTATTTTGAAATGTATTCATCCTCAAAGTAAAAAAAAAATTATATATATTTGCAATTTGACTTTCTTCGTTCTTTTCTCGATTTGTTAATTTATTAAATATTTATATTTTTTTACATGAAAGATTTATTTAGTTACCAACTATATTTTTAATAAAAGAATCTCTTTTGTTTCCATGCTTTATGAATTGGAAAAAGTGTATTTATAAAAATTCATTTTGGTCTCCTAATCTTATTATCCTTCAGAAACATTGAAAACTTGTCTCTATCACTACCGCTTTTTTTCTTCACTAAAAAAAGAAAAATAAAAAATTCTTAGTTACGGTGGAACGCATCTTATACCTACTATTGTAATATATACATGTATGTTAACTCTTTACTGCCTGGGTGGACTATTTGGTCGAAGTCTGAAAAACGTTTTAATTAATAATTAACCAATGTAGTTCTGAAAAACGTTTTAATTAATAATTAACCAATGTAGTTGGTGTCTTAACGAAAAACACGAAATAGACTAATTTACTTAAAAATAGTTTCTATCTAGCTTCAAATTTTATAACAGTCTTTATACTTCGTGGGTGGTGATTTATAACTATAAAAAAATAAGTATCTATATGGGGAAAAGCTTAACTTTGAACTAAGTGTTCACTAATGATTTAATTGCATTAGCCATACTTATTATTACATTCATTCTTGTGTTCTGTGGCTAGTTGTCATTTGATGTCCTTACTTATTGTGAATCGACGAAGGATTAATTTCACGTAAGAAGCAATATTGTATATTACGCATTTGTTCTACTATTTTTTTATTATGAGTGTAATTATTTATTATTCCCATTATTTGTTTTTAATAAAATACTGATAATAAAATTATATTTAATTATTTATCTTTATTTCATTAATGTATGATATATTTTTATATTGAATTAATACTATTTAATTTATCAGAAAATTTTAGATATTTATATTTGCGAACTGACTCTTAAGAGTTTTTTCTAATATCTAATATTGTCTACAATACTATCTGTTATTTTCAATTATTACCTGAATTTTTGGTTGTATGTCTTCTTTAACAAAAAAAACCTACCATTCTCGGTTTTGAATCATCTCTCATCTCTCTTTAATCTTCTTACTCTCTCAGGTTCATATATCTCTCTTCTCTTTTTATCTCTACTCTTATTCTTTTCTCTATATATGATATTATTATAGGTGGTGAGTTCTTCTAGATATAAAGAATTATATTATATATGATATATTATTAATATTTATATATATATATACTATATATTATGTATATATATAACTATATAATGTCGCTACCTTCTATTATGACAAAACTATACTCTAGCAGCAATATTCTCCGTCTGAAATTGAAACGATAACCTGGAACGGCTTTTGAATATGTGAGCGGAAGCACCCAAATAGGAGGCTTTGGAGCGTGCATTGAAAGGCAAAACAGTAATTCAATATGTGTGGTAGGTAGGAGGTGTGGTATCAATGTTTTGGATATAATAGAGTGGTTGTAGGAAATAGAAAACAGTGAAGTGTATACAACTATAAAGTTACATTGGAATCTATCAGTATCAATGGTGGAAATAGTATGAAGAGTGGTGTCTACGCACATGAGTTCAGGGCTTTGGGGCCAGTACCTATTGGTTTACTCAATATATTGATATAAGAATTATTAAGACAAGGAGAGACTTTTAAATGCAGAGGTTTCTTCTAAAGTTTGGCAGAGTCACCATAAAAGTTGACCAATTTCAAGTTTAGGAACTAGTGAAGGGGATGTATACAAGTATGTCTAAATGGGATTTATTATGTTTGAAAACTCTCACTTCGGTAGTTGGGCGATATACAGTGTGCAATATGAATTTTAAATATGGTTAGAATATAAGAGTGGTATATTCGTAGTTACTTATCTCACACTACTAAGTGTATACTTACAATATAAAAGTATTATTTATACTTAACCATAAATATTTAGCATATTTATCTTTCGTAATAGAGTGATATCAATTTAGGTTGTGGTACGGTCAGTAGGTATCTTGGCGTCTACCTACTACTAACTAATACTATATACAACTAAATATAAGGTAGTTTCTTGTATCCCGTGCTAAAATATATTCATAGCGGTCGCGTTTATATGTAGTATGTGGTGATATATTATAGGCGTGTAGTGGGTTATGTATGATGTACTATTATATTATAGTATAGTCGTATATTAGTATACTTACCTAGTAGGTTAGGGTATAACTTATAATGCTTTCCCATGTATTACTTATATTATTACTCTGGCCCTTACGTATCTAGTAGTAATACGGGGATGGGTAGCCCGTTAGGTGCAATTGGCGCCAGCACAAAAAGGACTTAGGGTCAAAAAAGCTCCACAGGGGCTAAGTAGCAAAGAGAGCGTCAACATAGAAAAAGACACAGGATTAAGAGATTTGGCTTTCGGTGTGTTGACTGAATAGATTCGTGCAGATCAGGTCTTCAAGAGGTATAGGTCTTTCCCGCTTGAGTCTGGATAATTTGGATTCCTCCCTGATTCCATAAATTTGAGGTTTTCGTTAGACCAGCGTTCGCACATTGTTCAATTTCCCGCGTGGGTGTGTACTACGACGGCAAGATTCCCGCATTTTCTCAAAGATTTCCAGCCATATGCTTGTTCGTTCTTTAAACGGCTCGAAGCGTCGACAGTATTAGGTTTTCTCGGCCTGACGGCGCCCCTTCGGGTTTCCTCACAGGCGGGGCGCTTTCACTCGAGGTTTCTGAATTGGACCACAGCCAAGTCAATGTTGTGCCGGGAACGATGACATTGGATTTTTTTCTCCTAAGGTTCGGGTCATTCAGATTTTGGTCGGAGCGATGTGGTATTCCGCCGTGTCAAATTAGGGGTCTCACTGAGGCCTAGGAAGACGAACATTTGGAGGTCGGCCGAGTTGTTTGGAGCAAGGAATCCAAATCACTGCCCACATGACTTGGATTTTCTCTAAAAATCGCTAAAGATTTTTATACGCTTCGATGAGTACAAGTTAATGGGTCCAATGTGTCGTTGAGACCAATGTTAGGTGTTGAGGTCCAGGTTGGCCGGACATTTAAGTTTCTTAGGGCCGATAGAAGGGTTAGGAACAAGTTTTATAAAAACACACTTTTCTTCTCCTGAATTATTGACCCCAATTGAGTTCTAGCACGACGTATGGACCTCAAATTGCTAATCGGCCAGCTGGGTGATGAGTTGGACGAGTAATCACTGGTTATTGGGTTTGGGTTCGGTTTTCGCGATCCCATCTTCCGTCCGTAATGAGGTTATGTATGCCCACGGACAACCTACAGGAGGGAGGTGGATGGCCACCTCAAATACAGAAATGTTCGGTAGCTATGAAATCTTAAGTGGAGGCAGCGCATTAGAAGGAGGGAATGAATACAATAGAGAACGTAAGGCTTGAATTAAGTCCCACGGATTCAAATGAGCCGGTGCGCGAATGAGGTGCGGTGCAGTGGCCTGAAGTTTATTCTTCGTTAGATATTTGCGTATAACAATATTGGTACCTGCGGGAGGTTCTAATTGTATAGTTTATGTGTATACCGGGAGGATACAACCGTTGATATGAGGGATTTTTTCAAGTTCCTAATTTTCATGTCTAGCGCGACCCTCCTGCGCCGTTTTTGGGGGTTGACTTGACGTCTCGCTGCCGATCCCACCAGAAAAAGGCTTTAGCAGTGTGGATGATGAAGTCAGCCTACACTCATATGAAAGTACGTCCTAATCAGTGTATCGGAAAAGTAGAGACGAATAAAGCTAAATAAAGATGCATAGGGCATTGCAAAATAAAGGAATTCGCGCAAATGTTTGTTATAAAAGAGCCAAAGAAGTAATAAGCTCAAGACAGAGGATGCATGAGAATGGGCAGTAGATAGCCCAGATGATAAAGTAGTATGTATATCACGAAGCGAGCCCCATTATTCGTAAAAGAAAGACGATGAAATGAGAAGTCCTCAAGAGAGGATGTGTAAGGCATAAAGCACAAGGATGCATTTCTTGGAATATTATGCGATGATGAAAATAATGGAGGCTGCTGGAGACAGGGAGTTAGGTGAAATACTTCTGTAGTGACGAGATGCGGTTTGTCAGCAGTGAGACAAAATGTTAATATCAAAGTAATCACACATTTAAATTTTTTTACATCTATGTTTACACTAAATATCGGCAGCACCCTAGATTAATTTCCCTCTCCATGAGTATATATTCGTCACAGGACCGGAAGCCATCAGTGCAGAGGCATAAGGAGCAAGAGAATTACAGGATGAACAGTCATTTGTAGATTCTTGTCGCAATATATGAGATATGGCATTCATCTCAGATTTAAGGAGTGTTGTTAAAATTCTTGGAAAGGTTGGGTGCGGACAAGGAGGTGTGTATATAAGTATATATATAATATATATACGTGTGTGTGTCTAAATAAGAATATACCTGATATATGAGTTATATATTATATATCTATATTCTATATCTAATTCTATATATCATATTTTTATACTCATCATTTATTAATTAATAAATATCAGTACTATAATATATATATATAATGACTGAATATTGGGTAACCTGGGTTTGTATATCTTGATTGCGATGACTTGCTGTGGGAGCATACTAATCTGTCCTAAGTTGACGGCATATGTTGTCAGTACTCACATGCTTGCGATTAATATTCTCATAGCTTATTATGGTTAATTCTATTATATATATTTAAGTTTATTTCATATTTATAAAATTTGTCAATTATGTTATGGTATGATATTTAATATTTTTATGTTTATATTCTAGTTTAAATTTAATATATATATTTTAAATTATTATAATTATTATCTTGTGAATTTTTTATTATATTTGAAGATTTATTCAAAATAATATTAATTTAATATCTAAGCTTTCTTTAAGGAATAAATCTTTATATTTACTTATTTATATTGGGAATTACTAGTTATTTAAAATAAATAAAATCATAGTGATAAGTTCTTTTTTTCAATTCCAAGTCCTAAAAGTAAAATTATTGTATTATGTTTTTTAGTATTCAATAACGCCTTGATTATTTTATAACTTATTTATTTTAGTTAATATAGATTACTTATATATTTATATATTTATAGGGGAATAAATAAATAAACTAGAAAAATTATTCCATTGTCCCAACAACATATCTAATATTTTATTTTCTTTGATTCTTAGTTTTTTATTATGCTATTTGTTTTAAATAATTTATTTATAGATATAGTACACGTTAAATTATATTACTTTATAATTATTTCTAGGTTCTGTATTTTATTTATTTAGTATTATAGGGATTATAATATTAGTAAATAGGAGGAGGTAATAAATATTATAGTGAGTAGTCAGTATTTTTTTAGGTTTATATAGCTAAACTACCTAAATATTCAAATATCTATATAGGCCTTAACGAAATAACTAGAAACATATACTAATAATATAACAGATACACCTAATATATATAAATACCTCATAGTATATATATATATATACTAGCTCATAAACGTATAAGGCCTCTAGCCAGACAAAACCTTTCATTTTGAATCAAAGTTGTTCATTAACTCTCCCAAAATGAAATATACATTTTTATTCACCTTTTTTATCCGAAAGCAGTCGTCCATTTATATGGGCGAGTATACATTTGTATGTTGAGAGAAATAAAAACAAAGACTCATAGGAGAATAAATACGATATAGGGGTTTTTGTTATGATAAACATACAACATAAAGGTCAATTGAGAATTACAAGTTGGTAGAATCTAGAGTTTTATTTGTCTGTTGACCTATTGGTCTGACTAAACTCATTGATAATAGAGAGTGAGAAGTGTATTAAACTTATCTTAAGAAATCAAAAGATGTATATATAACAGTTTCTTGTAAAGATTTTTCAATAAAGTATCCTTATTTGAGAATCCATCAAACGATTCTAAAATTTGCCCTGGTATAACGCGCCCGAAATTTGATTTTTGTTAACAAAATTCAATCAGTCAACATATCCTATGAACCCTATACAACCTATTGACCCTACTCTAAACATACAAGCTAACACCCTCTACTCAATGATTTCCCTTATCAATCATCTCGATTGTGGTCTTTCAAAAATGTCAAGTTTGAAAATAATTGACAGTGGCGCTTAAAGGGTTTTCACCTACGGGCTGGATTTTCGTTATGTAATTGATATATATTGTTGGGAGTAATATAGATTATCTCTATATATATATATACTATTTTAGTTATATATTTTATATTATACTATATTAAAATATATTACTATATTGATCTTATATATATATTTTATTATACTTTATTTGTGCGAGGGTATAGAAAAGTCTTATTGAATTATAGGCTATATATCAATACATTATGATCTAATTGATCTATATATCTAAATAATATTATATATTATCTATAAGATTAATATTATATATTTTTTTTTTGTTTTCGAGTATATTATAATATATATACTATATATATAATATTTTAGTAATAAAATAACATATTTCTACACAATAAAATAAATTAATAAGTTCGTTTTTGAATAAAAATTTTTTAATTTTATTTATAATTTATATATTATATATTATATAAATCAGCAGTATATGACGATAACATATACTATAAATCAAGGTATACTGACAAATAACATATAAATATTAAAGATAGTATTATTATATCAGTGTTATGATAAGATTAGTTTATAAGTTATTATTAGATATGGAATATAATACTGTATATAGGTATATTCATGATATAGCTATGGGTCTATTATGAGGCAGAAGTAAAAATATATATATTATATGAATATATAGGATAGTTAGGTCAGAAAGATTATTTGTTGAATAGGAAGATTCTAGTGAGGTTATAATACTAACGTAATATATAATAATAAGTACTACCAGGATATATATTCTATTAGGCAAATCTATTATTTATAGTATTAAGGGAGACTCGCCGTCCGGGCGGGTTGTGACCAGTCTGCCTCACTATTAGGCGGGAGCTCGATTCGGTCCCACTCTAAAGTCCACACCAACATACAATAACAAAATAAATAAAAATGTTTTATTTTTTTTTTTTTTCTGCGGCTCTCATTTAATAGCCACGCCGTGTTACGTACTCACCAAGCTCTCTTATCTTAGAATCCAATTCCTTTAATTCTATGCCAGAATATATTTATTATCGTTTTAAAAAATGTTTAGAAATTCACGGGTGATCGACAAAATAGTCCTCAAAACAATGTTAATTTAATCTCGTATCTTTCTTGAAATAATTAACTGTGAAGTACTATGTTTATTACATCGGTTTTGCGTAATAACAATAAAATGAGAAAAAAAATTTTGTGGATGGATTCTAATTATAATTATATATTAAGTAGCTGCGATTAAACAAACTCAGAGTAATTATTAGGCTTAAACTGGTGGCAAACGTAAATTTTTGATAGACCTCAAAGACAGAGAGATTATATAAAGATGAGGACAAAAAACAAGGGATAACTTGGTACCGAATTTATCACACACCCCCGCCGAGTAAAAAACACAAAGGATAGATAGTAAATTTACTTATGACTTCGGACACCATTGTTTTTCCGTATTTTTCTATTAAAAAATTGACAAATATATTTTTATATATTCGTTTTTTACAAAATTTGAATTTAAAATATAACCAACTAAATATATATTTATATAAAAAATGTACAATATATTTTTTTAAAATATGATATTTATTAATATAAAAATATAACCAGTCATTCAATCATATAAGTGTTATAAAAAATAATATATAGAGAGAGCGGAGAGAGAGTGAATATCTGGTCCTGATTTCTAAAAACTCGTTTTTAATTATTATTTTCTATTTATTTTGATAGTTTTATCATATTTAATTTGACAATTAAGTCTAATGTTTTTCATGTATGTTGATATCTGTGTTTAATATCCGATACAATTTAATTATTAACTCATTTAAGTTATTATAATAATATATTTTATAAATTTTATTTATTTGAATTTATAATTTATTACGTAATATAATTTTAGACTAAATTTTTAATAAAACAGATGAGGTCCATGATTGTTCTCATCTCTCAATGGTTGTGTGTTTTCCTTTGTTTTGAATACATGTGTTCTTTGTTTTTTTTCCGCTTATATCATCTCATCCTCTCCATTATTGCTCTACAGTGTCTGAAGCTCATGATCGTTAATTGAAACACTTTAATAAAGACTTTATATATTAATATAGATAAATTACATTTATTTTACACGTTTTTTATTTGTGACTGTGTTTATGACCGAGAGTAAGGAAGCAGGCCTAGTGTTCAGTAACATAAAAAAAATTTGCCTCAAAAGTGAGCGAGTACGGAGAGGGAGAGATACGAAGAGGCACACGACTTATGCTCCAAACGGTGGTCCGATGTCACTCCCGCCGACGCTATATTTTCCATCTCCACCTATATCATATTCATATTATACTATTATATAATAATAGTATTAATACTTATATATATATTATATATTTCATATTATATCTATATATCGGTATCCATATATACTTTTCTATATCGATTTAGTATAATAACCTATATATAAATATACTTAGGGATGATAGGGCGGGGATAGTATCTCAGTATGGGTAGTCTTGCCAAATTCAGTGAGTGCATTTTTAGGTGGATTATTCGGTATTGGTCTATCTAAATTGATGAGTGCTTAATCTAGGTTCTTGTGATAGCTTTTTATTCACTCTTTTTTGGTGCACATAGAGAGTATGAGATATTATATATTTAGATTCAATAATAAATCTAGTTCGATATTAGATAGCTAGTAAAAATAAATACTTAAAATTGTTTTATTTTTTTTCTCCCTATGTAATTATTATACTGTTTCTTAAATTCTTACTGATTTATAGACACTCTATAGTTGGGCTTTAGCGTCACATTTACCCTTATTCGGACATCGAATTAAATGCTAACATGACTCAGAAATTTTAACTGGATTATGTGAAGAATAGGACGCCAGAGCATTTACCTTTCTACTTTTTATTATTATTATCAATACGTAAACTTATTCTTGTTCTCTTTTTTTTTTTATACTCCGCTATATCTTATGAAGGAGTAGTTAGTGCGCGAAGGGGTTTCATAAATTTCTTTCTGGATTATTCATATTTTTAGATAGTTGTCGCTCGAGTATAATAACGATTTTAACCCTAAGCGATAGTGTCATTCTAAACACTCTCGATACAGGTTTTAAAAGATGTTTAGGTTTCAAGGCAGTCACAGAGATAGCATCTTTCCTACGAGTTTTTGGGTTTTCTTGTTATATTCTCTCTATGTTCTGTTTTTTTTTTTTCTTTGTGTGTGTGTGCGTGGTATGATAAGCAAATTTTGCATACAGCGACGACAGTAAAGTCAATGTCTTGAGCTTCTCCCTTTGACTTAACACTCAAATGATTGACACTTTCTAACCTGCATGGCAAGGCCATGGAATAACCACCCATTCTACACTCTAACCCTAATTAATGCTCTTGTCTGAGACCCGATGGCTAAGAATACATCCTCCAACTCGTTTTAATATATCCAACTATAATTATTTTATAATTTCCGTCTGAAGGTGGAGTATGTTGCCTATGTATATATAAACAGGATCCTATACTACAACTACCTGATGTTAATATCATCGACACACTCTCACTAAGAGCTGCTCTCGATGTTCTTGACTTTAAAATACTTTTCGTTTATGTTCTCTATTTTAACAACTACATAATCACTTATGCTTCTGCTAATAACTGGGGCTCTAATATTCTAACAGTAAAAGATTTATTAAGCATACTATTTTTTTGAGTATTAATTACTACTTCTCACGAGACTAGATATTAATTGATCTGTGCCTCTAACATTCCAAAATACTGAGGTCCTACTAAATTTATGCGGGATTATTCATATATATACAACAAATAGAACACTTGATTTTATATATATATATACTCATACTGATTTAGGTGGGGAGCGCAGCCTCACGTAGATCAATATCAAGATATATCATCTGAACGCACTACTGCGCACTGCAACTAATTAGAAAACCTTAACACACATTACCGTATACGTCAAATTCAGAGCCGGACTATAGAGAACGCTTGACCTATGTTTTCACACTACTTTAAGGTCTCCGTCATACCAATTACTATAAAATACCACCAATCTTATCACTCCTATCCGGTATAATAGTGAAACCACAACCTTATAAGATCTCCATTAATTATTCATAGCTCTCTCCTTCATCCAACACCTCCATCCTGCCTATGCTTGTCTCTCTTTCTGGAACTTGAGTCGGTATAATTTGGGACATATTGAATTGCTGTGATTAATTAACTATAAATATGGTGTTTGATCAGTAGAGATAATTGGTATCTTCTGAATGATGTCTAATGCTTTCCTGACCGAGATAAATGTCGAGGAACTTGATAACATGTGTTTGTAATCGGGATGTAAAACAGTGTATTTCAGAATCTTCAAAGCCCTTATGAAACTTTATCAACTTTTCAACACTCAATAATATCTCCTTCTTCATATTCTGTAAGCTAATTCACGCATTTCCAATTGGCACAAACTCCACTACCGCACATAGAATATCAAGTGCGTATCGTAGTGTGGGAAAACAATTCTCGTTCGCGCAATCCATACTGCACAACTTACTATCAGTGACCAACAATTTTACTCATTCAGCTGAAGGAATCGTTGCAAAGGGAACTTATCTCATAGAGAGGAGAACGCGGGGATCTTGAGAAAAAGAGTTGTCGTCAGCACTGGTGTCATAGGTTTATCCTAACTTTCGGAATAAAAAGTATCTCTCTGGTACTCAATTTGCAGCCTAAATACAACCATCTCTAACAACCTCTCTGTAATCATCCCTTAACCCTTCTCTTATTCGACCATCTGATGGATATCCATGTGTGTTTAATAACACACCAAACTCGAACAAAACGAGCACAAATCCATCCTCTTATCGCCATCCTTCTCTCACATCTATACCTCACTCTATTCTTATACCCTGGCAGAGCAGATTCTGAGCACTCTTTAAGCGTTAATGCTGTCTCCTTCTTTTCCTCCTCCTTCTCTCATCCAGGTGGTCCCATATAATATTATATGTCTTGTGTTTTTATATTCTTTTATGTCTCTGTTTATAACTGAGGCTTTTGATCTTCTGTTGGTGCGCCGCACTACTTCACACTAGGAGAGTGGCGGATATTACAAAACATTATATCAAGCCAAAAACGCACACATCTCCAGTGTGTCGCTATATAAAGCAAAGCTCTCGTCTCAGGTGAGTCGTCAGAACTTTTTCTTACTCTGCGAAAACTCGACTTGATATTTTTTGAGAGCTTAACAAGAAGGTTGTATTAAAGTATATATAGTTGGAAAAAACAGAGAATGGCAAGGAGTCGTTTTCCATTTTACTAGAGAGGTAGAAGTTATGCTTGGATATTAAGAGAAGACTGTGTCTACTCCTATTCATCTGACGCACACAATGTTCTGTGGGGATTTTGGTCATCAATACTCGCATCGCGATTTTGTATGAAGTGTTTTAATTGTTATTTGTATTGTTTCGTTTGTTTAAGGCGATGAATTCGTGGTGCGAGGAGCTATATAGGCTTATTTCTTTGTGTCTTTCTATCTGTAATTTCCATTGGATTCGGGAAGTTGCTATGGTGACTTCGTGTATATAATCTATGACCCGTACTAGGAGCATTAGTCTGAGAACGGGGTTGTGTGATTCGGACATTAGCATACTCTCACCACACTGTGAGTTTCTCTCTGAGGTGTGTCTCTATCTCGTGCTGTACCCCTTAACCCCGCCTCTCTTTGTTTTCAACTAGTATTTTTTACTATATATGCACTTCAATATCTAGCTATTCGTGGTGGTCTTACTGTCGCTAGTTTGTTATTGGAAAAAAGGCAGAATATTTTTAAATATTACCAATTCTATTACCTATATTAAGTAGAGAAGCTGCTCCGCTGTTGATACTACATTCGAAACTAAATCTTTATCGGACATACTCCTACTTATATGCGTAGTATCGTTATTTCTTTACTAGACTCTTCCCTTGCTCGAACAGCCCAATGGTCTTAATTTTCCTTGTCTTGGCTTTTCCTAGTCGCCCTTTGTTGACTTTATCCGATTGCAAGTGTACATAGACGATACACGGAGGAGCTGCTTTCGAGATCGTACTCGCGCGAGTTATATTTTTAGGTACTTATCCGCTTAAACACAGAATAATTAATGCTGGTTTTCCGGCTCTTAGTGGAACGTACGGATGTATAGCTTACGTTACTGATCGGTGGGTAGGGCTGTCGTTGTGACGTGATCCAAAGCATTTCCGACGGCCTGGGTTGGTATTGGGGCAGAGTCACTGCTCTGGCTCACAGCTCCTCCTCCGTTGTAGGTAATGTTGTGTTTGGTTGTAAGATCTTCCTGCTCTGTGCTTCGTACGTGTTGATTGGTTCATAAGCCATGTTAGGTGTCGCTGTGCAGATAGATACCATAAGGAGCAGGCTGTCGATAAGGTGGGTGGATGGGCGAGCCTTCGTTCTTTTCTCTGTGTCGAATGACATGTCGATCATGACTGTCTATCATGTGGGAGTATCTGTAGTTTTTGTGTTATCTGTACTGTTATAGTGCTTCGTTGTGGTGTGAGAATTGGTATCCGATCTCCATCCTAGTGAGAGAGTTCTAAATCTGCGTAATTCCACTTATGCTGCATAGATTTTGCGCACCTCGAATTTGATCGTGTTGTGCGAGGGGCTCTAGTCCTTTCTGTGTTTGACAATAAATACATATTTCTCAATGTACTGCTCCGCCCTAGTATATTAGACTTCTTAGGAATTGTCCCCTCTAGGGTATTGCTATATGTTTCCGAGTGTACTGAGGTTTTACTGAATATGACTCAGCTAGTATCTTGGATAGAATTTTCCGCGGGTGTTAGTCTTCAAAGAGCTGGAGCAATGGTAAAAATTATAATTCTTTATATAGCCGAACCTCTCTACAAATCTCCATTTCTAAGACACCTAACTTTCTATCTCTTTACACAGACGTGCTACTATCGTCTCTCCTTTAGAACAAGTCACTCAAGTAAACATTCCTTGGCCTTAACATAAGTACACAAAAAAAGTATTAAGGATACAACACTCAAGATCACAACGGATTTTTGCTAGCGCATACCGCGCCTCAAACAGAAGGCAACTGGGGGCTTTCTGTTTGAGACTGCGTACTACCATTTTGTCTCCTCTTCTCAAGTTCTACTACCCAGGGCTCATACAAGGGGTCATCTATCCGCCACAGTCTGTTTGGAATCTGCTCCTCATGATGATGGGAGTTGTGAGCTTCTGGTTTTCAGCCCGGCTTTCTTGGATAGGTATAAGGTCTCCAAAAGACTTCATAAACTGTTCCTGATACATATACTCGATTTCACTTTTGACTCCTGGTGGGTTAAGTCATCTGTAATATACATTTGCGGCGCGATGTTTGGGTGCTGTTAATCCCACCATCTCTACTATAAGGTAGTATATCATAACGTAGCGGCACACGCTGCTACGAGGGAAGTCTATCATCCCCCTTCACCCTGACTTTATATTGCTGGGAACACCTTTACACGCCCTCAGTAGTCACGAGGAGGCTGCTGTGAGTCGGTACAGCCACTCGAGTTTAGATACTTGATATTGTCGTGTAACTCACAAGACTAATGTTTGTCTGCGGCTGCTGGGTCTTGTCTGTCCTCGCCAACCAACAATAAAGCTCAACTGATATCATCGTTCTGTCGAGAATATTTTTCCACTGCATGCTGTGTTTTCCTACTTCCACATGTTAATTCTCACACTCACTTAACACCCTGCGACGAAGTTGCTCATACTTCCGTAAATTTAGCACCGTCTTATAGATGAATATATAGAGAGAAACGCGTTTCAAACGGCCCTTCCTTGAATTAAGGGTTGCACGTTGAGAGGGCCTGCGATGAGGCGGCAGCAACTGTTAAAGCACGAATAGAAATAATACAAATAAAGAGGTGTACATTAAAACGGAAATTCCCTTAAGCCTAGCTGAACCCACAAGAATGGCATCGGTCTCGGACGGTGAGCACAGACAAAAGAACGTGTTAAAATAACTAAAGCATTATAGCCCAGTGGAAGCCGTTGCACGTACGCTTGAGCAAAACAAAGAAAACTAAAAAGACATTCACAGAAGATGAGGATTCTACAACCAAGCCATTTATCTGTGCATTACCCAACGCCTGCAAACAGCGGACTAAGTTTATCGTGAAAGGCTCATATATATTTCCAGACAAATAAAATTAGTGTTGTAATGAGATTGAGGATTTTGTTGATATGGTTTAAGAACCTTTGAGATTAAGGTGTTAAATGGCCGAAATTGACATTTTGATATCTCACTTACCAATACAAATGATCGAGCAGTAACAAAAAACAACTCAAGTGAATAAATGGAACAAAAACTGAATGAGACACGCTCATGGAGTTGCCAGGAGACACGACATAAATATCAAATTGATTGCATATCTGAAACTACTCTAACATGAATACATATTCTGAGCGTGAAAATCACTAGGATAATGCTCTAGCCTACAGAAGAGAATCCTGCATGCAGAGTCGGACATAATAAAAAACTCAGGGGAAGCGCAACTGTGGACTTTTCAGCATAATATTATAACAGAGTGCTTGCAGAGCGCATAGAGAGGAGACATAAATTATCATGACACCTTCCTTCTCATCAGTCAGAGCAAGCGTAGGTTTGATGTTTAGCGCTAGGAATATAAATTAACCTACCAAAAAAGAGAGCGAACAGGTACTCGACGTCCGCTCACGAACTAACTCATAGTGAAAGCTTAATGTTTCTTGTGTCAATGCGACAATGTCTGCCTTGAAATCTGTTGTGAGATAATATTGAGCATTGAGAATGGATATTCTATATTCTCTATCTTTAAAAAAGAGTATAGTTATTAAAACACATTTAAAAGTAAACACCCATTTTTTTGATTATATACTCTTCTTATCACAGCTGATTAATCTGAGGTCCTCTTCTTTGCATTTATGCTTTTATTCGTACGTGTAATAGCTAGTTATGAGAAGTCTTGTAGAATTGTACCATCGATAAAGTTTATAAAACATAACAGTTTGTCATTCATTCTTTCTTTGGAGGGTACTCTGGAATAATGGGAATGAAATTTTTTCTTGGATGAAATAGCAAAACATCAAAAAGGATATTGGACTAATTTTTTATCCTACTCGGACAAATGTCGAATTCTAACAAGTTATCTAATTAATGATATTATAACGATACCAATTATAATAAAATAAATATAGACTATTAATCATATAATCTAATGAAATATTTATATAATCGCACCTTAAGTATGTGGAAGGTTGTAACATCTAAATCGGTGGAAAATCTCAGACAACATACGGTTGGAGTTGCCTAGCAGTACGCAAATGTTCTCTATCTTATTACTGTGTTATTATATTCAATCAATTAAAGAATCCGAGCGTATAGTACTAAACTCGAGATTATACAATGCTTGGGACAGGCACCTTAGAAAAATCAAGAGATGCTTCTTGAGAGAGATAATCCCATCGAAGTAATTAGCTACTAGTGGGCCGCCCATCTAGGCCTTTTCTGGTATCGTGTACCTCCCTTGAAACTAATAACATATAATGATTTAACAATATATTACTATGCGAAATGTTCCCTTTGTGTTATTTTATCGACTCCACAGCAATAATTAATAAAATAAAAATTATACTTAATAAATAAAACACAATAAAAGTGCTTCAAGATCACTATTACGAATATCTATTGCACTCAACAGTTGCAATGATCAAAGGAATTTAGGAGTAGAAGAAATGAAGAAAAGGGAAAGAACTCTTAAGACGTAACAGATTGTTATAATATCAGAAAAGTTTATCTTTTAAACTTTGCACAAAAGCGAGTTTAAAAGATCGCGTACAAATCTAACCAGCGTTCTAGAAATAATAGGATGAGAAGACTCGTGTGTGTACATACAAGTGATTTTATGAGGGCTCTTAATATAAATGCCGCACGCTGGGTTTATCGTGTGTCTTAGCACTCATATACAAATATATCAAACTTGACGGGTGAGAAATTATTGTAATGAGTAGAAGAGACAATTAGATTTTTCTTTGTAAAACGCTAGGTTGACAAGCCAATGATCTGGAAAGTCATGAGAGAATATGGTATTTTGTGTAGATTGTACATAAAAAACCAGGGTTAAACGAAAACATAAAGTGTGTGACGTGCAACTGTTTGACTGTGAAATGTTAAAGTGACCGTTATAACTACAAATAAAATTGACATTCATGAGGTACCACGGGTAGTGACCAACGACATATCCTTGCAAACATAGCGTATCAAAGCCCGGCTTCATAGGTCAATTGTTCATTAGGAAGAACAGTTGTGGCTCGCTCTTCAACTGTCGATGCATAAAGGGTGGAGGAAGGCAATAGCGTCGCATCAATGCTTGTCGACTCAAATTCTTGGACCTGCACTTAGCTCTTACCTCAACTTGAGAGGCTCGCTCATTTATGCTTAGACTCAAATACACATCACTAAGGTACCTAAACCTTCGTCTCTCGGTAAACGGTGCATCAGCAAATAGTCAGACACCACTAAGGAGAAAATTGATACAACAGAGGAAACTTGTATCCTTGGTTAGTCACATCAATAGCTTCTTATGCTAAGTTTTCCAAAGACACACGGGGTTATAGGCAGCCTAAACGCTACACGACTGGCTACTCAATCACCTCCACACGCATCTAGTCACGACTCAACACGCATACATGACCAGATCCAATGAGGTCATATATTGGAGACCTATCTCACATATCTACAGATTACTGAGTGAATACAATACATGTGAAATAAGATTGGTTAATTCTTGGTTACATATTGTTTGGACACTGACAATTGCTCACCGCTGGTCAAACTATATGGAACAGATTATATAGAGATCTTAACCTATTTTCTAGCGTGTGAGAGGGTTAGCAAGGCTATATCGTACTAGGGTGGATCTGTTGCTTTATGGGGACGTAACGTAAGTTACAAGTGGGGTAAGCTTAAGGTATTAAGTATGCACTGGAAGCATTGACCTTCGTTATATTGGTATAATACTTACACAATTATATCTTACGTATATATTGGCATATAAGTATATACGTAGCACCGTTATTTCAATAAACTCATTATGAGCTCTACACATTATCAAGTGTGATTAAATTTTTAATACTCACTTAACATCTGTGGTAAATAATAATTATTAAAGAAAAAACTTAAACTCACGAAATTATTTAGGTATACTCATGAACGGCGATATATTTGAGATCACATAAATACTTATCTTAACGTAAACCCTAAATATACGTGAATTAATATAATTGGATAATCATAACAAGTTATTTTCATATATAACACTCAATATAAGCTATGACATTTTACTCATTCAATATTAATAATCTGTATATAATTAATTGGATATTAATTATTTGACTTTCATGTTTTAATTTATTATTCGCACTCTGATTATCTAACACGTAGCACAATATTATATATATGACTATCCACTTTCATGTATTCACTTATGATAGGTATAACGTTTATTTTTTGTAATACACCAATAAAGAATTAAATATAATTATTTTCATTTAATATTATTGAATTATCCTGTTAAACTCCTGTATTATAGAGAGTTTCATATACTCGTGTTAATTACCGAGTTTACTTCTTCAAATCATATCTAGATAGAGAATGCGTGTAGCGCTTAAGTCCAGATGTTAATGAACTGAAGTTAAAAAATTTATGGCATTGGTTACAGCAGATCGATAAACGAGAATTCCCACACAATATTTTTAAAAACAATATCTCTAACATATAACAATATGCTTAATTGTTATTGAACACACAATTTTTGAGAGTTATTGTTGGGAGTAATATTTAGAGAGGACGGAGGAAGGTCTGTGTTAGCAATGGATATCAATAGAAGAAAAATTTATAAGTCAATTCAACTTCAGCCAGCTTGGCGATTAGTGCCTGCTCTGAGGATTATAATAACCGTCAGCACTCGTCAATACGCGCGCGCACATATAAACATTCTTTAAGGCGGACCTCCGAGAATACGATTGCGCAGACATAAAAAATAGTTTTCACGAAATCTTTCCGACGGATCTCTGGAAGCGACCTGCTGTAGGGACTAAGAAACTAAACTGCTGCTGAATCTGGATTAAACAACGTTCATTTATATTTTGCTTAATGTTTGTTATTATATTATTGGTGGGGAATAGATGGTGTATAGTTATTGGGAGAAGAATGGATTTATAGTGGAATAAAATGGACTTGTTGGGTGGGGGTGCTCGCATATGTGGCTCCGCCTGGCTCTGGGTTGGTTGGGTGGCGTGGACTAATGCTGAGATGAGAGTGAAGATGAAAGGGAGTTGGCAATTATGAGAGTTGACTTGTGGGTAACAGCGGGCGTATTGTGTAGGTAAGGTGTGGGAGAATGCTGGTTGACATGCTCAATGTGGGGTTAAGTTAAATTCTGATAAGCGTAAGGGGGTCAGTGTGTCTGGTTGGGGTGGTCGTGACATAGGTTGGTGCGGCTTGGTTCATCCCCTGAGGGTAACGGTTTGACGAGAGCAGTGGCGATTTTCTGGGATACTATCTTGATGATTTTTTGGATGGGATGAGTAGAGCAGCTCAGATTTATTGATTAGGGTGACCTACGTGTGGGAACGGTTTGGATAGGTGGATCAAAAAAGGGATGGTAGTTATAATTGGTGGTTTGGGGGTGTCGGGAGAAATATGAGATGGTAACGGAAGTCGTGGATTGATTTTCTGAGAGAAGAGAGGTTATATGTGTGACAGTAAATACTTTCCTTAAATAGGGTCAAGAGTATTTATAGGTATACTCAGAGTTGGTGTAGAAAGAGGCGCGAAAGGTTATTAGAATGGAGAATAAAGGCAAATCTTGCTTAGAATAATGACAAGGGTGGTGCTTTCGTAACTGTGTTTGGAGATGTGAGGGAAGGTGGAAGGTATACACTTCAAAGGTCGCATTAGCATTGCGGTAGGGATAGTGATGTTGAATGTTGTGGTGTGTTTATGGTGGCAAGAAGGAATAGGTATTCTTGGGGATGAGGAAGGAAGGAATGAGTAGAGTGAGAAAGATGAAAAATGGTAAAGGGTCTGCAGGTATAGTATTTGATATTATGGTGTATGGTGGTGTGATTGGAATTTGGAAGTTGTTGATAGGTACATATAGCGTTGTTAATGGGTGGTTATGTTATCCCTAAGGAGGGATTTAATGGAGAGGCAGCAATAGTACCCGTATGCTTATGGGAGCTACAGGGTGAAGGGGAGGGAGTAGTAAAGAAGTTACATAAAGCCTGATAGGAATGTATGATGAGGAACCTGTTGTTCTATTGATTGTTGTGATAAGGGAAGGATTATCCATTGCTTGCTGTGAGTTTTGGCTTGTCGGGTGCGGAAGTGAAGAGAGTTGGCGAAGCTGTGCACGCGGATGGGGCTGTATAGGCATCTTATGGTCGAATTGTGCTGTGGTAACAAGGGTGTTGATTAGGCAATGTGATAGAGGGATCGTGTGTGTGAGGCTTGATAAACTTTAGCATTGAAACAAATTATTTAGAATCGAAAGAACAAGGATCATGCCCCTAATTTGTATTTAGTTTTGATGGAGGTGTGCAACAGGCCGTACGATGAAATTGGATTAAGGAGGGAGTGTGCGTCTACTGGCAGGTGTGTAGTTTGTATAGCTGTGGTACTGGTGTGGGTCGTGTTTTTGGGTGGTAGATCTGTGTCTGAATGGGGAACTCAATACAGTATGGGTATTGACGATGGGACGTGAATTGTTCTGGCGAGGTATGTAAGTATTACAATGGTAGGTTGATACTTAGTGAAGTTTGTTTAGTTGATGGTTAATTAGCGGAGTGGAGGCGGGAATGTAATTCTATGTCCTCCTTGATGTATTCAGACTGTTGTGGCATATTGGGATGAAGTGTGTTATGCGAATCTGAAGTTCAATTGTGGTTGGGTACAGTGCAAGAGATTTCGTGTGTATGGTGAATGATTGGATGGAGATACTGGAAGGAAGAGTGTGGTAGGGGTCGCGTTGCAAGGGGATAATGGTGTCGGTTGCATTGTTATAGTTGGTGCGGGGGATTGAGGTGTTGGGTTTCGTGCTGCAACGTTCGAGTGAGTCTGAAGGTTTGAGGAAGAAGGATTAGGCTAGAGCGTGTGAGGGAGTTTTCCAAGGGTTGTATGATAAAGATTAAGGGGTTATGCAAATAAAGGTCGTATGCAGGATAGCAGTTGAGGGGTTATGGTTGTGAGGCCGGAGAGAGAGGCCCTCAGTGTAAAGTGTTGTTTGTAGGCATGGGAGCTAGTCGATGGAGAACGAGGACGGATGGGTCGGCCGAGAGTGGTTAAATTATTTGTATGGGAGTCATGAGTTATTGGTGGTGTAGCATTGTGATCTGGATCGCTTGTCGGGGTCGTGGTTTGCGACATCGGAAACGGTGTGGATGGCAATAGGAGGTGAAGCAAAGAGTGTGCATAATCGGTTGTGGCAGGAAAGTGGCTGGTTTGATATTCAAGATCGTTGGCTGTTGTATTGTAAAGGGGACCTAGAAGGCTGGGCGTTGACTGCGGCTCGCCTAGTGGTCCGTAGAGGCTTGTCTTAATACCGGAGACTGGTGTGTTGTGTTTATTGACCGGTGTAGTATGTAATGTATAAGTGAGTAGAGCGCTACTTATGGTCCTGGGAGCATAGAGTGGCTAGGCGTAGTGGTCTGAGGTACGAATTGATTTGGCAGCCATGGGACAACCTTTTGCGGTGACGGTGGTTGTTCTGGTTTGGAGAAGGAACTGAATTAAGAATGTAGTGCAAAAATTGGCAACGTATTAGAGAGTTTGTGTGGTGTGAAAAAAAATAAATGAGCAGAAATAAATTAAATTAGGGTTTTATTTGTCTTTGGTCTCGTGGAAAGGATGGATGATAGTCCGGTTGGTTGATCGGATTGCATAGTGATCAGTGGTGTTTTGAGAAAAATCTCGGAGTGTGAGAGAATTGCTGAGAGAAAAAGGTGGAATGAGTCATAAATAACAGTGCTTGAGGAGAGGAAATTGAGTGTGGCACGAGGAAAGGAAGAAAAGGTGCACAAGAGCGAGTGAACGGTGGAGTTTTGTTATTGGGTAGTTTGATTCACTTAGACTAAGGGATGAACTGCACATTGGCGAGATGCCATAGTTATGTTCGTCGCGGTCCCCGTAAAGCTCAAGGGTGGATTTCTGACTGAGAGGAGTTCTCACCAATAGGTATAAAAGGCGGGCAGTAAGGCTGGGCTTTCTTTTCTGACACTTACATATTTCTTTTTTCTACTAAGATTTTTTCTATTTTTCGGCTGCATGTCACGCGCCTTACCCACAGTCCCCAGTCTATGGGAAAGAAGGTGGATGATGGATGAGTGATGATGATGGAGGGGGTGCTGGGATATAGTATATATTATATATATTATATATATATAGTATAC
>JABUQX010047207.1:0-5000 GCA_015478945.1 Trachelipus rathkii
TTTAAATTATATTATTTAATTATTATACATTATTAATATTATTAATTATTCATTATTTTTTATTATTATTATTATTGATTAATTATTATTATTATATATTTTTATATAATTTATATTAAATATTATTATTTTAATTACTTTATTATATTATATATTTATTTATTATATATTTTATTAATTATTATATTATATTATTATTATATTATTATTATATTATTATTATATTATTATTAATTATTATATTATTATTATTATTAATTTATCATTTAATTATCTAAAATAAGGTTAAGAAAACAGTAAACTGTTTAGAGGGTACGAATTTGAACTTATATATATATTTATATTATATTTATATATTATATATAATTAATATTATATATATAATTAATTATTATATATATTTATATATATATTATTAAACATTATTATATAATATATATAATTATAATATATATATATTATAAAATATTAATATAATATTATTATATATATATATATAATATATAATAATTATATATTATTATTATATATATATATAAATATGATTAGATGCTTATCAATAACTTCATATAATATATATTATTATAATATATAATAAATAATTATATATTATATATAATATATATATATAATATATATATATTAACTATTATTATTATATAATATTATATTATATATATATATTATATTATATATATATAATATATATTATAATATATTAATAATATTAATAATATAAATATATTATATTATAATAATATATTATATATTATAATTTATATTAATAATATATATATATAATATATATAAATATAATCATATTTAATTTATAATTTATATAATTTATATATATAAATATATATTATATATTATATATTATATTATATATATATATATAATAATATTATATCTATATTTAATAATTAATTATATTATAATATATATTAATATATAATAAATATAATAATTATATATATATATATAATATATATAATATATATATATTATCTTATATATTATATATATCTATTAATCTTAGTTAAAGGTTGAATTAAGTTTTCACTATCTAAAACGAACGAGAAAATGCATTAACATTAATATAATTTATGAAAGATTATTTTAGGATTAGAAATTGTTATTTATAAATTAATATTTTTATAATTTATATTTTAAACTAGCTTTTTACTTGTTATATTACATCATCTGAGGATTTGAGGGAGGGGGAGAGGGTATCAGGGGGGAGTGCAGAGCCCCTGTAGACAACTCCCTTCTGTCTTGCATTTAAATTTTAATTATATTATTTAATATATAAATATGTTGAATTTAATTGAGACCTATATGTGAATTTCATCTCATATTAACTCATCAGTTATTAAATATTATTCACTTTCTATTATTAATTAATTTTTATTATTAATTTATATATTTCATTATAATTTATAATAGTTTTATATGTAATTACGATAAAAACTAGTCATAATTAATTTAAATACTTACCTTTATTCTTATGAACTGTACATTGAATATTATCAGTAATTATTTGTTATCTGTTAATATAATTAAGTAGTAATTATTATTATTATTATTATATTATTATTATTATTATTATATATATATATAAATAATATATATATATATATATATTATAATATATATATATATATAATATTAATTATATATTATAATATATATTATATTTAATATATATATTTAATATAATATATTATATATATAATATATAATATGTAGGGTCTAAGTATAGCTATACAGATATAGACGGATAGAGGAAGTGTAAAGATAGACTTAAAGAGTCAAAAGTCAACTACTACGGTTAATTCGGTAGTTTAGGGTATAACACATTAAGATGGACCTCGATCCGGTACGGAGTTTTACACATAACTTATATATATCTTTATATATTTAAAAATTGCTCATATCTCAGATTGGTTATGTCAGAGAGTGATATTAAATTCCCACTTTACATACCTATATATATATATGAGTGTGAGGTAAATTTAAGAACCTACCACGTTTGAACTTTGGTATTACCTTAAGAAGCTGGTTTAATTAGACGAAATCTCTACCTGATTTACTAACAACCCCTTTAAACATTGTAATTCTTACTTTCAAGATGCCTCAATTATTAATTATAATATATATATATATTATCTATATCATATATTATATATTATATTATATTAATATTAATAATTATATATATATATATATATCATTTGCTCCATAATCGAAGAATATATAATATATATTGTCTAAAGTTTATTAAAGTGAGCCAATATATATATATTAATATATATATATTTAAATAATATAATATATATTATATAATATATATATATTAATATATTATAATTATATAATATATTAATATATATATATATAATTAATATATATTATTAATTATTAATTATATACTAATATATTAATATATATAATATTATATTTATATATTAATATAATATAATATTAATATAATATATATAAAATATTATTATAATATATATTAAATATATATATTTATATTAATATATATAAATGTGAAAATAATTTTAAAAGGAGTATTAATTATAAATAAGATTAGATTGAAACTATATTAAGTTATAATATATTAAATAATAAATAAATAAATGAGAAACACTTAGTAAAATTAGAATTAATTAAATTTAAATATGAGTAAAAATACATAAATTATCAAATTAAGGTGATTATTGCTTACCTTGATTTTGTCGGAATTTTTACCCAACTTATAATATTACTTATTGATTAATTTATGATCCTTGATAGATATATATATTTAATTATATTATATATATTATATATATTATATATATATTATATATAATAATATTATATATTAATATTAATCATATTATATATTATATATATATTAAATATAATATATATATAATATATTATTATATATATATATTATAATAATAATATTTATTATTTATTATATTAATTTTTATAATTATTATATTATTATTATTATTAATTATTATTAATTCTTAGATTTATGTGGATTGTAACTCTTATTAGATTAGTTATTATTATCATTTGAGTTGTTATGCAATTATATTATATTATTAATAATTATTATTTATTATATTATTTATTATTATTATTATTAGTTATATTATTTATATTATTATTTTTATTATTATTTTATTATTTATTTATATATATTTTATATTATTATTTAATTTATAATTTATTTATATATTATTAATTATTATTATTATTATTTATTTAATTATTAAATTTATTATTTAATTTTAATTATTATATTATTATTATTTTTATATATTATGTATATATTATTATTATATATATCATATATTATTAATTTTATTATTATTTATATTTATTAATTATTTATTATTATATAATTTAATATTATAATTTATTATAATTTAATTATTATATTTATTTAATAATTATTATTTATATTATTATTATTATTATTTATTATTATCTTATCATTATCTTTAATCATTATTTATTATTAATTTATTATTTATATTTATTATTAATATTATTATTATATATTAATTATTATTATTTATTAATTATTATTATTATTATTATTATTATTATTATTATTATTATTATTATTGATTTATATTAATTTTTATAATATATTGTTAAATATTTTATTAATTATATAACTTGGAGACATACTACATATATATATATACGATTTTTTTTTTTTTTCGTAAGTATTAATTGGTGTTTAAGTTTTGAGTAATCTAATTTTTTTATTTCCAAAACCCAATTTTATTTAGTACTAGAAGTTAAAATTATTTTAATTAGTTTATACACAATTTATAATTAACAAACCATGGTGTTTAGTAGCAGAGCCCTAGCGATGTCCCAATTGAGGGGTTTGTGGAGCTAAATAAGAATTGGGGAATGGGAGGAGACAAGGCCTTAGCGCACCTTAACACTTACGAAATAGAGATACGCTTACTTATTTCCACTATATGAATTGTGCATAAAAGATCTCACTCTCACCATCTATCTTTACTTCCCCCATAAATTGGTGTGTTATCGATCATTGTAACTTATAGTATAATAGTATGGTGTGATACGTAAACCTCATTCTTATTATTAATTATAATTTACTTCCCTATTTTCTTTATGAGCATATATATAATATATAATATAAATAATTATATATATATATAATTCTTCTAAAATTATTATTGTTATAATTCAAGGAGTTGTTAGGAGAGATATTGTATTCAGATGCGTCTCTATAAGTAAATGATCTTAACTATTATGTAAGTTGAGTGAGACTCGCTCCATGTACAATAGTTCAGTCATTCTGACTACAATTATGTCTGAAAAGTCATGGTGAGGCCTTTGTGGAGGTTAACATAAAGTATATATATTCATAATTTCTCTTGTTGGAAGAGAATACCTATTTTCCTTATTACAGATGGAAGTCAATTATCTTTTACAAAAATTATTCTATAAATCATTAGTATATATATATTATCTGTGATTAAGCTTATTGTTATTGAAAGTATTTTAGGGAAATTTTTTTGAAAAACTCAACTATTTACTATTATGTATACTTTTATATCTGAAAAACTTAAAGATCAAACGCATTATTTTTGCAACAGCTTTTTAAATATTTCATTATCACTTACTAGCAGATTTATTACTCTTAAGAATTTTTTGGAATTAAGAAAGGATGACCGTCGTTGCCTTATATCTAATATAAATTGTATCACAATAATTATTAAATATTTTTCTAATCTATAGTGTTAAAATTATACGATAAAACTTTGACTTCTCAATTAATATAAGTTGTGCTAATTGCAGAGACACAACTTTATATGGAAAGGTAAAATTAAAAATACATACAAGCTTATTTATTTGGAAACTACTCTTCAACGAACCGAAGACACCCAATTGGGCTACGGTTAGCGCTTCCCTTGCTATATACGACGGATATGCTCGCTCTACATATCAAT
>JABUQX010047207.1:12500-37500 GCA_015478945.1 Trachelipus rathkii
TAATAGTACCGCTAATATAACGTCCGCTGTATAAATGGGGGTTTTTCGGCCCTCATCTCACGATGTTCTAAAACCTACTATTACAATAACGGTTTTGTTGGTACCATTTACGCGGGGCAGCAGCACGTATTTTTCCGCGTGTATTTAGAGGTAACTACCATTTGATCGAGATGACGCGTCTCTATGAACCTAAATAATTTTTGCCATAAAATGCAATATTAATTATCGTACCCGAACGGTTTTATTGAAAAATTCCTAAGTTCAGAGGCAAATATCGCCATACAGAGACCTCTTATTTCTACAGTTTCAAATTTAAAATATAATTGACACTCATTAACGGAAATTTTTTTGTTGCACATTAGCTGAGACCAACACACATGCACACAACACACAACACAATGACCACAACACACCACATCACACACACCAACACAACACACACACACAACAACACACACACACACACACATGACACACACCACACACACACACACACACAACACACACACACACCACACACACACCACATATATATATAATATATATATATATATATTATATAATATATATATAATGATATATATATATATATCTATATATTATTATATATATATATATATAAATTTATATATATATATAATATGAGAGTACCTGCCTGTTGTGTTATAGGAAGAATGGGTCATCCTTTTGAATTTAAAAAAAAATTAAGTAAAAAATTAAAAATTTCTAGAGCAATAATACGGCATTTATAGCAACTTTTAGATGCGAAATAATGCATTGCAGCATGGAACGCGGTAAATGAAGCATAGTTTTATAGGGAGCTTTCTCCCGTGCCCCAACCGACCCGTGAGTTGCTGGAAATATAAAATATATCTTTTATTTTTAGTAACAAACGTATATATAGCATATAATCTTTTTTAAACAAATTTGGAAGCATCTGGCAGTATTGGTCATGAAGTATGAAATTTGCAGACCCAACATTTTTTCAGGCTATTTTCTAATTTTTATTTTTAAAAACTTTTCGTTCACTAAGGATCATTTACAACATTTTCTTATAAGTTTTTCATGACAAATCAGTGTAAACAGCTGGTGGTCTTTAATTGAATAATTTCGTTCATGTTATAAATAATGATATTTGAGGCCTAACTTTTTATATAATAATTTAAAAACAAAGTTTTACCACAGAATTTATATAAGACATTATTTCATAACTATCTATAAAAAAAAAAAAAAAAAAAAAAAATTTAAAAAAATTATCATAAACAAAGCATGGCCATGATACACCAAAATGTACCGAATAAAAAGTACCGATGTTTTTCGGTAACGGTACATAAACACAAAAATTTCATGTTGGGCGATACCGTTACATCGGTACTTTTCAAAAGTGTTGGGCGATACGGTATTCGGTTAAAAGTATCGCACCGAATACATGTCCCGGTACAATGTGCGGTACTGCCCATCCTCTGTATATATAATATTATATATATATATATATATTTATATTATTATATATATATATATATATATATATATATTATTAGTATATTATATTATATTTTAATATATATTTAATATATATATATTAATTAGATTCATGTATCTTATATATGGAAATTATTGAAGAAGAAAATTATGAAGCCTTGACGTATATAATACAAATTTAAAATTGGAAATTCATAACCTCAAAATTTAAAATTTAAAGAAATTCTACAAACTTAATTTAAAATTTACAAACATACTCTCCACAATTACTGTTACTGTTTATGTAAATTGTTACTGTATAGTCACTGTCACCGGAAAGATGTTTACTTTCACCTTGTTACTGTTACGTTTTATTGTCACTGTCACTGTGATCTGTTACTTATAACTCTGTCACTGCTACTTGTCACGTTAACTGTTACTGTCACTGTAATTGTTACATCACTGTTATTGTCACGAGGTTATTGTCCTGTCCACTGTAATTGTTACCTATCACTGTCCCTGCCTACTGTCAGTTACTGTCAGTGTCACTCAAATTGCACTGATCGTCATTTTAAAAGTGACAAACTTTTGAGGAAACAAAAAAAATAATGTATTTTTTTTTTTCATCTTTGAATTCAGGAACTATAAACTTATTTTGATATTCGTGTAATTTAACCTAATAAACAATAGGAAAGTTACGAAATTTTGTGAGAAGTTAGATTTTAAATTTCAAGTACAGATGGCGCAAACACCTACAATATTGATAAGAATGAAGTAACTTGGTTTACTAATTAGACTGATAGATTATATATATATATACAGAAATCGAAATTCAAAATTACAATTATTCCCATAAACTCCTATGATAAAGATGCCAAATAATATTTATTTTATATGCATTTAATCAAAATTAAATATGTATAGACATACATCTTCCAACACATCCGCGTACTATTATTCAAAAAGTACGGAATAGCCGATGCGGATCGACTGATTGCGTGCATTCCTCGAGACCGTTAAAAAGTAGGAATTAGCGAGTGCATGCGGGATTGTTTGCGGTGATAAAGCTGGACTTTTAATCAATCATGTTGGGTTTGACACTTTTGGGACTACTAAAATTTGATGACGTTTTTTTTTATTAATAATAAATCATTGGAGTGTTATTTATAATAAGATGCAACACTTTGAATCATGTCCTTATTTATTGGGCTTACATAATTAATATTTTTTAAAATTTATTTTAAAACTCTTATCAAACATATCGAATAAATCTAATTTCACAACTATAACTGACAAGTTGGTATAAAATTGAGGTATGTAGTTTAGCCGACTAAATATCACTCTAACCAAGGTATATACCATCAGAACCTCAGCGCCTGATATAATATAATATATATATATATTATATATATATATATATATATATATTAATAAAATATATTATATATATATATTAATTATATATATATATATAATATATATATATATATATTATATAATAATTATATATATATTATTATATATATATATATATAATATATATATATATATATATATATATATATATATATATATATTAATATTAATATATTATATATATATATATAATATATATGAATATATATATATATATACTATTAATATATATAAATATTAATAATTATATATATATATATTAATAATTAAATTAATATATATATATTTATATATATTATATATATATATATATATACATATATATATAATATTATAATATATATAATATTATATATTAATATATATTACAATAGATAATTTGTGTAGCAAATATAAGCTGAGTCAAAACAAATTATTTGCATATTGTAATGATCCTAAGTGTAGGGTAAAGGTTCAAACCTACAGATAAAAGCATAATTACCAAAGAGTGTTAACTATAAAGGAAATGTTTGATATGAGCTAAAAGGAAACCCTTCATTTTACCTCTGAAAGCTTAGCTTCCCATAGAGGAGTGAGGCGTGTCTGGACACCTAAACCTCGACGGCTCCCGCTAACCAACTGGTAGTCAAATGAGGCTAAAATCACTGGGTAATTTTTTAATATCGGTAACATTATATTATTTATTTAGCAATATAGAATTATTTAGTTGAGTCATAATATATAACTTGCATACTCATAATTATATATATTGTTATATTATTTTGTAATGACACGTGTAACAAGAGAAGAACACTTTTTATAGTTGGTACTCCAATATTAGTGTATACTATTATATTACTTTGAATACCTTAACTATATAAATATATATACGATATAGTCACTAAATAGTGATAAAACCTATCATTTATTTACTCACCTTCATGAAAATGCACTTAAGACTTCCAAAGAGGTAGTAGTGAGGCATGAGTTCTTGAGACCTACTCTATAACCTCCTCATGACGGGTACGCTATATCCCTGCTAAACACTTAACACTGTAGTTAAATTTTATATATTTATACCTTTATTATAGTTCCTGTTTAACTATTTATTTTCATTTAGTTACCTTATTGTTTACACTGAGTTATATTTATTATTACTCATACTATGTTTAATTTATTTCATTTTTCTCATTGTATATTAATATATATTTACTAAATATATTATATGTTCCTATTTGTTATATTATATCCTATTTTTATCCTTTATATATGTTCTCACTTTGAGATTCCTTAACTAATAGTATTATCCTTATCTTTTTTCCTTTTCATCTTTATTCTTGCGTTATTTAACTTCTAACTAACCCTGTATTAACTTTTTCACTTTGTACCATATTTGTTCAGTATTTTATTTTCACCTTTGATTATTTTTTCTTTTTACCTTAGTATATTTAACATTTTGATTATATTTTTACTATTGTTTCCTATGTCCTTTTTCTCCTTTATTCCTTTGTTCCTTTATTAAATCCTATATGTAACTTAATTTTTATTCCTTCTTTATCCTTTGTTCCTAATGTTTCTTTTTTATTCACACTACCTTTTTCTCATGTTGTTTCCATGTTTTAAAATATACACGTATCACTATATTGTTCACTTTATTTATTTTATCCTTTGTTCTTTTTCTTTTATTACCTTGGTTTGGCTCTCTGTGATTCTTTGTTCATTTAGATCCTCTTTCCTCCTCACATTTAATGAATTCCTAATCTCGTAGTCCTACAAAGAATTGTGCTAAATTAAAAAGTAAGTTGTTAACAGTGAGGAGGTGAATGAAGAGGTGATCCAGCGTCAAAAAATTGCAGTTATCAACGAACACGATCTGCCGTATAAAATGATTAAACATAATTAGCCATGATGAAGAGTTATCTTCACATATAGAAAAGATGTTTGAAATTTTTGATTTTCAAAAATTTAGGTTGAGAATGTTAATTACACTAATAGAATATACTTCTAAAAAAGGTGCCAAGAGTACAGGGAGGAGAGTAAAAAAGAGGGATAAATGAGACAATTGGGTAGTGAAGGGATTTTTTGTATTGGGTATTCTTTTTACTATATGGATATTGGATATTCTTATTTGGATATATTAGCTGTGGTATAGTTTTATTGTGTAATTTATAAAGATATATCTAAGGAGGGAATTGCCTTCTCTAGTTATATAACTGAGAGTAGCAGACAAAGACGTGTTCTATTCAAATTTTGAAAATGATGTCCTGCAATATCTGTGTGAGAGTATTATGGAGTGAGATATGTTTCTATAAGGAAATTAGTGCTCTGAGAATATAAGAACATCATATTCGAAAAATGTGTCTAGAATCGTTTTAAGGCAGTTTGAATTTAGGTAGAGTGAGGTGAAGAGAGTGAATGGCGTGGGTTGGATCCTGTGTCGTCATGAAAAAATTCTTATTAAAATGGAGGAATCACAACTCAAGTAACTGTTATGGTGGTGAATAGGAGTATAATATTAATGTTATAAAGGGTGCGATGGAACTATTAAATTTCTTCTTCGCAGTGCACACGTAAATTTTCGAGTTAATATAGTTGGAAGAATTATGGAGTATATGAGAAAAAGAGTGAGAGAGAATATTTTGGTAAATATTGATGACTATGAGTCATTTTAACTTCGAAACGGCAATGCTATGAAATGAAAATATTGCTTGGTGTGTCACAAAGAGTCATGAACCAGTGGTGAGAGTGCACGAGTGAAATGAGGATTTATCGCGCGTTAAGAGACATTTTTTGATAATCATATAAGCCTTTTACTGTATGTATATAATATTTTCTAATAATTGTTACTAATAAGAATTACTATGAGAGAAAGAAGATCAGTAATAGATGATAACCCACTTTATTATATTTATAAGTGCGGAGTAAAGGTAGAAGAATTTCCGTGTGTGTACACTGGTAGCTAATTTCGCTTATAATATTGTAGAAAGTTACTATTTATTTTTGACGTTATATATTTAGGGAGAAATCTATTAATCAAAAATTAGGGAATTTGTATGCTGTATGCGGAGATGGTAAAGTAGGTGTTGGGGTTTGAGAGTAAATGAGATAGACCTGTTGGAAAGAGCCGAGTATTCAAAAAATATATATTATAATAAGTGATGCGTTTTATGGAAGTGTGAAAGAGGTATATGTGTAATGATACTAAAATACTTATAATTGAAAAAATGATAGAGAAATATGTAAGTAGGAGTATAAGAATAAATTTGTATTTAGTTTATGGATTTGAGCAAACAGTGCGAATGAATAGTGAATTTATAATAGGAAGCATTACATATAATGGCAGGTGTTTAGTATGATAAAATAGTGATTAATTTAATGAGTGTAAGTATATAACCTTATCTGAATGGTGAATCAAAAGTAATTATTACACGATACTGAAAGCTTGTGAATAAGAATATAATTAAAAAATTACAAGAACAACAAACGGCACTTAAAATAACAGTGATGAGATGACACTTACTACAATCTTCTCACATCATATACAGTACTAACGAAGTATAATACTATAAAATTACAATCTATAGACAAAACACTTGGATGATAGGCGCATCATATATATAAATTATCTTATGGCCAAAACACTAGCACCTATACTAATCACTTACACTCACATGTACAACATACCGAGCACTCCTCTAGCTACCCTACCTATCACAGAATTCACAGATTTGAGAGTGAGAGCGTGGCCAAACCACGGCTAGACTCTTCCAGGAGCCGACACCGGAGAAGATCAATAGGTCCTAACAAGCGTCGCCGAGGCTCTCTATCACATAAAGTCGTGCAGTCATGAATATCCCTCCAGGTACATGAGTACTCACTATAACACCTCCTATAGACGAACGGATTATACACTTACCCTCTTATGAGAGCAGAGGAGATCTATAGACCAAGTGAAGTATGGTGACTTTAATAATATAAGTATACTTAATTACCACCCTGATAAATAGTTTCCATGATATCTAACTCTCTTTCACTAGATCATTTGTAATCATTACTTTGCCAAACTAGAGATGTGGATACCATCCCAAATTCTACAATATACTATAAAACACAGATCAATCCAAAACCAAGCCATATCAAACATTTTGAGTCCAAATTGTAATACTCGTATGCCCCATAGGATAACAGTCTCATCACTCACTTTACTGATATCTGTTACCGCTTTAACATTACCCACTACAAGAGCAAATTCTAGTAAAACTATTATCTCAAGCCTACTAGGAAAAATCTAATGGAGGTAGAACAGAGAAGGTAGCGGTATATATCACGTGAAGGATCATAGATAGAGTGACATTAACTGAAAAACAATTGAGTGTACCATAGGTGATAGAAAAGGTAATAATAAAGAGGATAATGTATATATATAATAATAATAATATATATATATATATATATAATGATATATTATATATATATATATTTACTTAAATATATATATATATATATATATATATATATATTATATTTAATATAAATATATTATATATTATATATATACTAATAATATATATAATATTAATATATATATAATATATATATTTTACTTTAAGGATAAGATGAACTTAACACATATATAATGTTACTTTTAGCTGTTATGTACAGTATAAATATTATTATATATTGAATGATGTATAAAAAATTTATATATATCAAATGATGTTTATTGGTATGATGTAAATATTTTTACGCTATCATCCTGCGAGGAACCGGGGTTGATGTAAAATTATATGTCAACTTGATATATAATAATTTATTTTATTTACCTGTGTAAAGCTTGACCAAATCTGTGTTTCTTACCCAAATTGTATTTGAGTCACTACATAATATGATTGAATTACATAAATATATATATTTTGTAATTTTATATTTTATGCAAATTATACCACTACAATATGTATCACTAAAGCCAATTCAAAGCCAAATTCGAAACCTTTCATTGTCAAATCTTTAAATGTAAATCCGCAAGAACACAACGATTCAGTAAAATCGTAAAATGCATTTGAAAGATTAATCTTATATAAGGAGAAATCTTCACGGGTTAGATGCATATATGACAATAAGATAATGTTGGAATTGAGTTACCATATAGTCGTAGAAAGTTATACATGAGGAGAAAGTGTTTGTTGTAGTCTGGAAAAGCCAATTGTGAGTTGAGAATCACTTCCAATATATTGTTTTCTATAGTTAAATTTTCTCTAATTAATAGAAAAAAAAGGAGAGCATCTTATTACAGAAAGAATAGTGTTTATTGAGTATTATACGTGGGAAAAAATTTATGACGTAAATACTAAATTATTAAAAAGTTAAAAATATACAGATATATAATACTATATATTATGGATAAATAAGGATGTGGTTTATGGGTAATTATTGATCGGTCTTCGAGTATTGTACTCTCATGTTGTATATTTTACTTCTGCCATAGAAATATCCTGACAGCGAATATTACTACAGCAGCTAAAAAATGATAATATAGGGCGTTTATTATCTGCGTTGACTTAGAAAACATTTATAACGTTAATTCACTCAACCATGGTGATTCGGATGCTCTCAATATCAAGAAGTTAAGACCTAATGTGTTATTTCGAGATGTCAGAAGGTAAAACATTTGTTATACCAACTGCCAAAAAAGGCGCAGTAACATCAGTTCGTTACAAGTCCGTTTGTTCTTTTCTTCGGTGTTTGATTGATACGCACGTTCATTATAAGTTATTCCAAATGAAGAGTAACTTAGTGTATAATAAATTACTTAATTGAATGATAGTTAGTCAGCACAAACGAGTTTTCCCAGATAGTATTCAGAGGATTTCGACAATCCGTGTGAGCTCAAGCGTCGAGATATATAGTGGGTCACGAATTATTGTGTGAATATTGTTGGTTCCAAGAGGTTGAGAGTTTCTTCCTTCGACGCGAGTACTGCTATTAACATATATTAGAGCCTTTTCGCAGTATTTTACAGGCATTCTTGTCCACATAAGTGGGAGATTTTTGTTCAGTAGAGTAATTTAACCATTGATTAATTTGTATAAGTATCCTGTCCTATTGCTTGGGTATGTCTAGTTAAGATCGGATGTCCTGGGTCCTTTAGAATATTTGATAAGCAAGGAGGAATCCTTTATACTCGTGCAACCATATATCGAGGTCGTGGAGAAAAAAACGCCTCCATGGTCATTTATTATTATATTATTATATTTAATTATATTATTATTATTTTTTTATTATTATAAGTAGTAGTAAGATAGTTAGTACGTAATAGATTAGTAGATAGTTCATGCAGTTAGTAAGTAGGCTAGTAGTCAGTTTAGTAGTAGAGTAGGAAGATGCATTTAAACCGCGTATTCGTAGCCATCTCTCTTTTGCAAAATGAAGAATAGCAGATATTATATGGTCTGAAACTTGTAATAAAATCACGTCAATGTGTTAAGCTATGAACCGTGTAAATTCAAAGTTTGTGGGATGTATCATAGCAGGGGGGACGCCCCGAGGGTCGATACGGATATTTGCACTTACGCCCTTGTGGCTGCTTTCGAGCGGGGCAAGGATTTAGGCCTAAATCGAACAACTGGGAGAAATTCAAGTTTACAGACACCGAAGTATCTTGTCTACGACAACAACTAGACACCTCAGGTCCTGTGTTGTCTGTTATTATGTCCTGTTTGTTTGATTTGTTATATTATTATTTCTCAAAGTGACCCGAGTGGTCCTTCTGAGCGATCGTTTTTTTTAACGCTTCCTCGTTCACTCTTTTTAATATCCTATCAATACTACTGCCTCTCCGAGCTTCGGAGCAGCACCTCGACGCACAGGCACTGGTTCAGGCTCGGGCTCTTCGACACCGCCGCCGGCTTTAGTCGGCAGTGTTTCCACTATAATATAACCTATTATATGAAGGTTAGAGATTATCAGCGTACGAGGGTATACACATATTTTGTGAGAGGAGTGTTATATTCGTGGTAGTACGCAAATCATCATCGAAGAGGAGTGATTAAAGAGTATACCCGCTTTAGGTCCTCCATGAAGCGAAGTAGTGTGACCTTAACCACAGATAAAAAAATTTAAATTTTGATCACATATGTATGTTGCCATCTTTAGAATTTTAATCAAAGGCATATTGACATCTTCAGTATTTTAATCAAGAGCATGTTGCCATCTTCAGTATTTTAATAAATAGTATGTTGCCATCTTCAGTATTTTAATCAAGAATATGTTGCCATCTTCGATATTTTAATCAGGAACATGTTGCCATCTTCAGTATTTTAATCTGGAGATTAGTGCAGCATGTTGTCATCTTCAGTTTTTTGATCAAGAGTATGTTTGCGCGTATCGCGCGCGCCGCAGGCGTCGCCCGTAAATGGCACCCGGCGCGTTTTACGTACGAAGAAAGCAAACGGTGTCTCTGTTTTCAACTAATTTTTTTTTTCAAAAATTTATTATTTGTTAAATTTTAATTTCTATAAAGCTTTTCTGGTTCATTCAAAAACGTTAAAAATTTCACATCTTTTTCAAAATTCGGGGAAGATATTAATCTGGGCACCTTACCTTCTTTTTATTAGGAAAAAAGCGGGAAAAGAAAACAAGTTTTTTCAGGTGTAAACATATAATTTCCAATAAAAAGAACATTAAATAAATAAAAGACATTGTCATACATTATATGTGGTTTTTATTCTATTAATATATTAATCCATTCTAATCAGGGGACATAGGATTCTGTACATATAAATTGAGCAAGTTCTATATGTTTTCTCCAGAGATCAACACATCCGAAAGGATGTAACATGATACAACTTGTTGGACTAAAAATCATTTCTGCATATTCGTTCAACAGAGTCGAGGAAGCACTCTACTAATATCGCTCAACTGTCCATGAGAGAAGTAAAACGGTATCACTAGCTGAGTTGATAGTATTATTAAGGCATTTCCTGCATCAACTGCATTATACCGGGGGAAACCACATGTTTAGGTGTAAAATCGTAAGAGTTACAGCCATGAGCCGTAATTAGAATTAAGTCCTCGAGTTAATTGTTAAACATCTTTAAGAAATGAAGAAGCGTTTTAAGTCGTTGTTCAATGGATCAAACAAAGCTGTTTAATATTTTCAGATGTCTCGAACAGTGAAACCGTATACACGTGGCATGAATGTGGCAGATCATTGGGTGTTCCAATAGTTTGCTTAACTAATCAGATAGTCTTTTGAACATTATCAGATGCAGTAAAGCATACATACTATTCTAATGTTCATAGCAGCCCTCTAAGCTGTCCACGATCTGTATTGTCTAAGGCATTGAATGCGGATATGTCTCAGTTAAAAACACATACTCAAGTCTTTTAGGTACCCAGCTTCAAAGCTAGAGAGTTGCTGATTTAATCTTGATGTGATTCGTTCAAACCGACATGATAATGTGCTATTACTATGCACTCCTCCTAATTTATGAATACATGTAGTATATATTGCAATATACTTCTATATTACGTTTACAGAAAAATATAATATGACATCACGTTGGTGTATATATCGAAGGTCCTCGTAAAGGAGGCATTGTCTCGTAGGAGCAGAATAAGAGGTCATCATACCAACATGACATACTGAAAAAATGTTCTTACTGACGGGAAATTCGTTCACTCTTGTGATAATGTAGAAACAGATCTAAAAAGTAAAGAGATATTCATTTCTTTCAATCCCAAAATCTACCAAGAAAGTAAACAAGAAAATAGAAACGAATGTACGAATTGAAAACCATAAATCAATAATCACCAAGAGGTTGCTGTATTCTAATAGATTCTTCCTAAGTGTTTGTCTTGCGAAGGAGCAGTTGTTTTGATGTGTTGTTTGTGTTGTTGCTGGTGCTGTTTGTGTGCTGTTGTGGTTGTTGTCCGTGTTGTTTTGGTTTGTTCCTTTTTTTGATGACGAGCCTGCTTAGGAGTACATTATGACTAGCATTGTGCGCAGATGTCACTATGTATTTTTTTGATTTCAAATATTGTTTATTTTACATACCTTAAGAGCAATAAAATCGTAAATCACAACAAATCCCTCCCCACTTCTCCTTCCTCGGCCCTCAAATCCTCACTACCACCTATTCTTTAATTTGATATTATTGTGAGTGTAATACAAATTCTTTCGTACGAATTACAAGGAATGATATTTGTGATAATCCTTTTCACTTATTTCATTAGTGATATAGGTTTCATCTAGAATGATTACGAGTATGGTAAAATATTTTATGTTACCTGTGAAGCTCCTGCCACTTGTCTGTGTCTGTTACCCATCACAGGTTGTGGGAAAATCTATCTGTTATAAACATTTTATGAGGTCGAGTAATTGTTCGAGCAAAAGCCCTGTTAAATCATTATGTTGTTACAATTTACCCAGAAAAGTTTAAGACTACAAAGATGTAACGAATTTTATCACGAAGGGATTATATGACATAAAAGCCTCTTCAATGTATTACCAAGACATTAAATAAATTTAAATCCTTGTAATGATGATAGCATAAAATTTGTAATGAGGCATAGCCGAAACTTTCACAGTATTACTCACATTCATTTAAACATCACGAGTAATTTTTTATAACACAGAAATTCGTTCATCAGAATAAGTATATGAGGGATGTGTTCTTTATAAAACACGTCAGTATTATAATCTTGTTTGGTACAAAGAAGGGATATTTGAAGTCAGGTTAATAGTGTGGCACCTCCGATAAGTTCCCTACTCAACATAAAGAGTTCTTAAAGTATATAAAGAAGTTACATCTAATGCCTCATGGTTATTTACTTCTGGAGCTTATCCTAAGACACCATAGAGTGTACTGCGTACATTAATCTTACCCACCGAGATTGAGACAGTATACATATCCTGATTAATAGTACTCTATGATAGCGATTATTTCTATCTTATGAAGATAAATATTAAAAACCCTGAAACCTTTACTGAAAAACGTATAATTGATCTGTGTAAGATAGAAAAATTTCATTACAATTGTATATAGCCGAAGTTAATGCCTAAATCTTTAATAAAGGAAATTGCTTACCCTTTTAAAGGAGAGTCAGAATGGTAAAGTTACGTCGTCACAGAAACATCAATTAATAAACTTGCTTAGTAACTAGTAAATTAAGTTAAATAAATAAAGAAGCTATTAATTTAACAGAAGGTGAGGTGTGTTCCCTACCTATTACTACTTTTCCGTTATAGCCCTTTGATAACCAAGTGGCTTTAGCTCAATGATGAAGAAGGTAGTGGTTTTACCCTACATCGATTATGAGAAGATGATAACAAGGAACCTTTTCCTCTACAACACAACAACACAACAACAACAAACAACAACAACACAAAACAACAACAACAACAACAACAAACAACAACAACAACATACAACAACACACAACAACACACAATAACAACACAAACAACAACAACAACAACACAACAACAACACACACAAACCACCAACACAACAACAACTAACAAACAGTCTTACAGCAACAACGACAACACAACAACTAACCTAATCATTACATACACATACAAACAACAACAACTCACAAACCAACAGCAACAGCAGCAACAACAACACCAGCAGTTTCCGAAACAACCCAATCAGACATTCAGCAGCATCAGATCGGATATAATCTTTATCACCCATTGATTCAACAGCAGCCTTTGAGTTTATTTGATCCGCAAGTTGAACAGAATATAATATAATTATTGAAGAAAGAGGAATGGCTAACAAATATTAAACTACCAATGTTAACAAATTCATGAAAAAAAACCCCAATAATCACATATGCTATAACAAAAATTAGTATGAAATTACAAGCTTATTAAAAATCATACCCAATAGGAAGAGCAGCTCTAACAGCGAACTAAGCCATGTGAAAGAGAAGATAATTTTAAGAAGGTACTGGAAGAAAGAAAGCTTACCATGTGATGGAGTAAGAAAACGGGTATAGCTCTTATTAAATAATTTTTAAAGAATCAGATTACTATGGAATGAAACTCGGTCAGATCATTATATTTATAGATGGAGAACAATACTTGGATGAATATTGTTGATTGAAACTTTTTACATTTTTTACAAAAAGGCTTCCAGTTGAACAGGATGGTAAAGATCAAACAAGAACTTCAGACTAATAATTTTCCAAGAAGTTTTTAAAAATCTCCAGAATAAACAAAGATTATTATCGGATCTGGATAATATTCCATAAGTCCTTAAACCTGATGTCAAGTCCTGCTGGACTTCTTTCGCCTATCGGATAGATTTATAGTTGAAAGTAGAAACACATTACGTTCAAATGCAGGTACGAATAAGAAAAAATCCATGCAAAGTATCAAAATGGATTAACCTAATAATATTTAAGATTTTATATTGAATTGTATATTTTAAATTTAAATTATGGTGTCCTGAGTCAATTTAAATGTTTTTTTTTTTAACAAAATGCCATAAAACATCATAATATAGTTATACATTATTTTACCTTAACAATAATAAAATACTTTCATATATATAATCTTGATTTTAATAAGATAAATGAATCATGATGAATAAATTTTTATTTAGTTAATGTCATTGAGGTGAATCATGGAGGCCAAGAAGCGGTAGTAAATATACTTTGTATAGCGAAACTCACAGCCATTACAGTTACGGGGGGTTTTTCAAGGTTTGCTTACATAATTCCCTCAAATATAATAAAATATAGTATATGAATTATAAAATATATTTAGAGGTGAGGTATGCTTTTAACCCTTACTATTAAAACATAATAACGAAAAAATATTCCTACACGAAAACTATACGCCCACATTTAGATAACGATGGAGAGTTAATATTTATGACCGATATATGATACAATGGCACAATTCCTTACAATGAGGGGGTATCAATATATTCTTTTGTTTTAAGATAATTCTTTCAGACTACTTATGGTTAAGGTTTTAAATAGATAATAAAAATCAAAAGACTATTCTCTACAGCACTCAGAGAAATTATAAGTCAGATGATGGATATTCCCGAAAATATTACACGGACAGAGATAAGAGTACAGAATTTTTTAGGCAAAAGAGTTCAAAAATAGTTACAGAGACCAGAGGGTATTACAAACACTATTTCAAGTTATAGAGAGAGAGCCGCAACTCAGATGAGCAGACAGTAGAATAGATCTGACTGAGAAATGATAGAAGCGATCGAAAATCCGACCGCTTTTCAAACAAAATCATTTTATATCATAAATGCCTTTAAAACTACAGGAGTCAGATTACTCTTATAATCGTTCTCATCATTAGAACACGTTATGAATGCACTCAAATCCCAATACTATTGCGAATATTCTACGAATGATGACTAAAACCTTTGTACCCTATCATATCACCAAAGGGATAATAAAGAGATAACACAGGCAATTAAAGGAGACTATGTGAGAGTATCCAGGACTGATGAAAAATTTCAGAAAAGGGTATAATCTTGGATGGTCGAGAAGAGGTTTTTTAAATCGATAGATACTAGTTGCAAGAGAATAACTAATTGACAGGATTAAATTATATCTACTAGACGGACTTTAGATCGGAGAAAATAATAAAAGGAGGATTTATAAACAAGAATACGATAGATGATCATTTTGAATCTCTCTCTGTAAGAGTCTATTAGAGTAATAAGTGCAATAGGAAAAAATAGTAGTGAATCTAAAGGGAAAGGTAAAAAATAGACAGTATCTTGTCATAATTGGTAGGTCAACCCGAATGAAGTTTTAACAGTTATATAAAATCGCTAGCGACAAAATAAAGGAACACTGATCAGTGTCTGAGCGTTAAGTGGACATGGAGAGTGTAGAAGATCTCATAGGAGCTAGATAATCTATTTAACGCAGCCGCTCAGATCGTTCTATGCGGTTGAAAATCCGCTTACCACTCCTGCTAGATAAAATAATCAGAAACTATACCATACTCAATTATCTAGAACACCTATAACTTTTGAAACGAGAAATGTCAGAAGGATACAGTGTAGATATTGATTCAATAATATCTCTGAACTGCCGAGATAATATGGAGTGGTCTGAATTCCTAATTTGGCGTTTACGATATCATGAAATGTTGAATAGTGTTAAAAATGTATTAAAAATAACGCCTGATATGGGGTCATCAACCGAGCCACACCAAAGAAGACCACAGGAAGAAAAGAATATTTTTTATTAAGACACACACGCGCGGTTTCTAATAAACATCGGTTACCGATGTGGTTTTCATAGATTTAACACAAAAAATTGAATCATAGATCAGCTTGTAGCAAGATTTAGTGGTTTTTCATTTATGATGAAAGATGTTAACAGAAAAAAGTTGATATAATGCGCCTAAGAACTTCACAAACACTCATGTGACCTGAACGCTAAACACGTTTATTTATTTCCGCGCCTATCAACTCTTGTTTCGTAAATTTTCATTACTCACATCTCAGACATAAATTTTATGAGAATAATATCAAAACCATTCTCTAAAGGATCTCTTAACGCGTTATATACCAACGATGGAAGAGTATGATCACAAAAAAATAGACAACCGAGAAGTTTCAATGCATTCTTGTATTCACATACCATTCTAAGATGTTTCAAGACCCTGGAGGGCCCTATGTTTTACTACAGATATTATTAGACCTAGCTCAACGTACTAGGGAATACTAAAATGCCTCTTTGTTTAAGAATGTATTGATCATATTCCCAAGGTAAAAGAGTTATAAGCTTTCCCCTAAATGGTTCACTAACTACCACCTTCTTTGATAATGTACCCAACTGAGCTCAGATTCGTACTTTACACATAGAGATATGAGATGTTTATAATTATCTAATAACCATTCACGTATTGGAACAGCAAAAGTGTGTAAAGGTATATATTATTTAAGCAAGGAAAGCTCCTGATATAATTGGTATGAGGAATTAAATCTGAGCAGTTAGACCCATGTCTCTCAGTGGCCAAAGAATTGCAGAGGGGGATGGTTAGGTGGATATTTTGCTTCTTTCAGTAAGGGCCATCCCTTGGTTTAAATCAGGAGTAAATATCTTGCAAAAAGTAAGCTAGGACGGTATATCGATATTTCCAGGAATATAATGGGAGTACGACCCTCGAACGCTGCTGCGTCAAACGCGGACTAGCCGATGCTTCTGATGAAAAGTTAGATGATGTTAAACCGAAAAATACGACGATTAAGATGACGGGTCAAGGTGTAGGTTGCCAAAAAAACCTATAAATAGGAATAGGAAGGCCCACTAAAGAAAAAGTGTATTGATGAGTTTGCCCTTTAATACGAATGATAGTGGTAATTTATTTACATAAACAGTGACAACCGATAACTATTTTGTATATAAGAAATTTTTTTAAAACAAATCTCTCCTCATTATACGTTCGTTCGATGCAGCAAGATGCATTTTCTCCATCCCTCCAGCCCAGACTGTTGTAAGAGTGAATTGGATTTCTTCTCAGTGAACCCTACGATTAGTGTGAGTGAATCCCACTTTATTAGTATTAATCCCGTTCACTCAATCACAAATTACAGATGCACCTCTCGATTTCAATATTCCTGCACTTCTGATCAAATATTTGACCCCGAATGTGTTTTTATAATCTAAAAGACTAAGTTAGTAAACGCTGATGGTTCAGATCTCATTTCACAAGGCACCCGATCACAATAGTATCCACCGAAACAATTAATTTTCCTGTATCGTGATTTTAATCAAAAGTAGAGTAAGTATTTTAATACTGTAAACATCTTCCTTAGGTTCGCATCAGCTGCCAGTTACCGTAATGAGAGTTAATATGAATACTTTTATTTAGATTATACTCAAAGATGACGAAAGAAGTCTCTCTACAATCATGTGATGATGACAATTTTAAAAGAATGTGGATGAACCACAGAATCCCCAATGCTGGGATAAATCTAAAATTAACACCTATGAATATTATGGACATGTAAACTCGGTGATATATTCTCTCATGAAGAGACTTATTTCTACGTTCAATCACTGTGGAAACGCGTATCAGTTACTAATTTACACCATCGAAAATTTGACGTCTTTAAATAGTATTAAGCGCTCACTCTTCAAGCACAACTACGGCACCAAAGGACCTTATATATATATATGTTACACTAGTACACGCATAATAGCTAGAATATTGATCATTTCCCATCTAGAGAGCAATATTATTGAAATAAGAAAGAAAATACATATCTTTTGACAGATACAGCGAAATATCCAATCCAAGAGAATTACGAACTTCAAAATTTAATAAACTACCCAAGGTTACCGGCAAATATATAGCCTAAAATAATAAGTGTCGAAATATGGGAGCTACCTCAAAGAAGTGTAAATATTTTGTGTATGAATGTTAAGAACACAGACGGCATTCTGGAAACTATGGAATTCCCCCTTTAGAGAAGTTAATACCCCTATTCTGAGTGACTCTTATGAGGGTGGTCAGTTTTACATTAGTGAAGGTCAATCCTTACGGTCAGTGATTATGGAAGATGATAATATGACAGACTCTACTTCCCAATGCTCACCGTCCGTTTTACCAGATTTATTCACCAAATTGGACGGTAATCAATCAGCGATTAAACGGTACGGGCGTGACTCAACAATTATTGCTTGAAACAGTAATTTATATGCAATACGATCTCATGAGGCTGTATCTTTCAGCTTTTCTGTAATGCTTTATCATCTCAATATCTAAGAAAGGCAAGATTAGGATTAAGAAGTCTCAAATATGATGAACAAAAAAAGTTTCGACTTCATCCTGAAAAGCAGATTTTCAGTCCGTGTGTATCTGGAACATCCTCGAGATCATTTTTGAGGTTGCACCAGAGTACGAAACTTATTAATCTTAATTATTAATGATGAATTAAGAAGAAATGGAATTAAATTTGCCTTCGAAACTGAATGACACGAATTATTTTTAGGTGTATTCGCATGTAATAAATTCTGTTCTTTGAAATTGGATACCGACTCTGGGCTTATCTTCAACACTTCTCCCCGGATGTTTCAAACAAATGGACATTGATAGCTGTGTATAGGAATAAAATAATGGTTGTATATTCCTTGACTCCGGATTTAGATTATTATGTTTAGTAGACCATTATGTATCATCTTTTTAAAATAGAATAATTTTCAATAGTTAAGACCTTATGTTTTCCTGTAACATCTATCGGTTCTAATTTATGTGGTGTATACGTTTTTAATTTATATTATATGTTTTTTTAAAATAATAGCTTTTCTGTTCTAAAATGAAGACCTTGTAAATTTAGATCTTTGATTGCTAAAATTTATTAGTGTTAAACCTGGATTAAGATATATTTGGCCACCATAGTGTTTATCAATAAGGCTATTAATAATTAAATAACTTCTTGTTTGGCATACTGTATTTTCCTGTCTTTTTTCTGAAAAAGAATTTATTTTGACCCACAAGAGAAAAATATACTAAGAATCAATAGAATGAATTTTTACGTCTAACCAGAAATGTTTAAAAAATAGCACATAAAAAAATATATAAAATACAAATTATTTTGATTATATATAAAAAAACTTAAGTTGAAAACAGACACGTTTGCATTCTCGTACCGAATTCGCGCCTGTGTGGCGTTCAGCCGTACGCGCTAGGTTTCGCGGCGATTACATCTGAGCGGAGTTTATGCATTGCCGCTTTTTGCCTGCCTTGGCGTGCCACACGAAGAGCCATCGTTACTGGGCTTGGTAACAATCAGCAATACCATGAGAGAGAGAAAGAGAGGCTAAACTAACACCTTAATGATTTGTATGATCGTAATTGTGCTATATAACATATATTTTATACACCTACACTTGTATTAAATTATAATTTACAATATACATTTACTAATCCCAGCACCGCCACTTAGGTGCCCTTGCATTGATGAGTGAACTCTTATTGTTACAACTCAACTTCTGATCTAAGATTCAGACTCCAGTTTCCTCCTCTTCTCATACATACTCTTAATTCGCAATTCTATTTCTAGTTTTCTTATGAAACCAATTTAAATTTTTTTTAAGGGGGGGGTCCCACCCCTTCATGGGGACCCAAGGGGTACGTATACCTCTTATTTGAGAGATTACGTCACCACTCTATACTGAACCTGTTGTTCTCAGAAATGTAATATAATTACCCTGTACCGATAACTCACACTATATAGTATTATATATTGACTTCAACCGACGGATGCCTGCGTGAGGAGTCCCCCCGCAGACTCCGAGCCTTGTATACGTACAGTGCGTAAGCACTTGAACGAAGCCGGTCTTGGGGCAGATGATGGAGATAAATTTAGATTAGGAACCGTAGAAGGCTTTAAAAAACAACTCAGAAAGTGAACCCTTCGGTCAACTTTCTTCGGTAATAATAATCATGCATCACACACCTTTGGTCATCAAATCTAACACAAACACTCTACTACACAACAAACAACAAACATAGATCAGATCCCTTCCGTATCGACCTCCTGTCGGTCAGATCACAGACCTTCGGTCTGTTGACCTCCAGGTGTTCGATTAGGCGTGCCTAAGCTTGCTTGTGGCACTCTAAAGCAAGCAACCACATTCATGCGCGTAAAAAAGCGCCAAGGAACTTATCGGTATCCGACCCACTCCAGAGTGGTCCGAAGCCACACCTCTCTAATATACATCCCAACAGACACATTGAAATATTTCTTGGACACGGTTTCACTCTTCATACACACCATTACATAGATTATATTCCAGTTTCAGACCTATATCTCTATTCTCTTCATTTCGAAAAGGGTGCTAGATACGCGGAGCTCTTCTACTACTACTATTATTAATTATTATTATTATATTTTTATTATTAATTATTTATTCATATTTTTATTATTATTATATTATAATTATTACGTTAATTTTATTATATTATATATATTAATTAATTAATTATTTTATTATTATTATTATTGCTTATTACTTTATGGTACTCTCGCATTGAATCTGGACAAAGAGAATATCTAACTATAACTAGTCAAATGCAGACACCCAGTTCGAGAGTAGAACCTTTCTCCGCTGAGAACTGTATCACACAGTTGATCAGGTTTCACTGATTATCGACCTATATTGCTACCGTACTAAGCCACTAATGTGTCTTGTTTGATGTGCTGAAAATAATATATTATATATTATATACTAAGCCTTAACGTGATTTTAGGGCTGATGACGCGTATGATATGGTAACTCCGATATATATATTATATATCTAGTATATATATATAATATATATATATATATTGATATATATATAATATATATATATATATATATTATATACGGTATATATATATATATATATATATATATATATATATAATTATATATATATAATATATATTATATATATATATATATATATATATATATATATATATATATATATTTATATTATTATATATATATATATATATATATATATATATATAATCTAATATATTATACACTTATATATATTATTATATTATATATATATATACGGTATAGTTATATATATATATATATATATATATATATATATATATTATTATATATATATTCTATAATATTATATATTATATTTTTAATAATATATATATATATATATATAATTTATGTATAATATATTCTATTTTAGGGATATATTTCACCTACAATAGCAAGTAAAGATAAAATCGAAAGTTTCTGAGTCACAATACAAAAAATTTCAAATTTTTTGTTAACGCTCTTCCCATGGTGTCTAATAGATCACGCGTAAAATAACACCTCTAATACAAAAAATTTCACTAATGAATATTCCGTTTTCACATTTCAGCTCACAGTAACATCACTAATAAATAAATAAGAAAGATAATAAATACAGCCACATATAAACTCTCTAAACATTACAAAGTCGACCCTTGTCCTAACACTTACACCGATGTATCAAAAATTTTACTAACTGAAATTACTTTCTATGTAAAAATGAAAGTATAACAATTTGATGGGAAAAATTTGCAATATATTTGCTAGAAGAATATTCCTTAGAATAACCATGCATACCAACTAACGAAAACATAAAAAATATATGCATTTTTTTAAATTTATGACGTCATGTTTTTGGTGTTAAATAGACACCGTGAGATTACATGTTAATCAAATAAAATTATCATATCTGAAATACTGAATTTTATTTTTAATAAAAAAGACATTCTGCTATACCTCTTAATTTAGAAGACTAAATGAATCGCTTTATCCACTAATTTTATAACAATAATAAATTAGATAAATCCCAATATGACTCTTTCTTTTCTTGAGTCTCCCCCCTCCTGGCATTCTCTAATATTTCTATCAGACTCATTCTAGAATAAACATAAGCAAGGCAATTCGATAATAGTTTTCAGCCATCCTCTTAAAAGGCAAAATTAACTATAAGAATACATCTAAATGGCATGGAAAATTAACACTCTTTTCTTATCTGGTGGTGCAGCTTGAGTCCATACAAGGACGCCAAAATCTCGCCGCACAAATAACTATATAATGAGTTCTCAGGCGCCAATTCCTATCACCAACATTTTTCCATCTTTAATGCCTGACATACCTCAACTCTCACAATCCACAACCCACAAACCACAACCTCACCACAACCACAACCTCTTGCTATAAATCATTACAGCTTATGCAAACGATCAAGAGTAATCCACATGATGCAAAACGCTCTATAAATGCAGCAAGTCGAGAACTACAGAAATAGATAAACCAAGTGGAACAATGGCTGTCAACAGAGAGAATGTATGCATTTCCTTAAAAATTAGTTAATTTTTTTAGTTAATACTTTTTCTTTATTTTTTTGGGCTATTCTAATTAAAAAAAAAGCGCTCTAAATAAAAGCATGTAGTGTAGCTCATACAACCTAGTTAAATTTTTAGATAGTAAATAATTAAGGAAAACTTTAATAATTTAATTTTAAATAATATATATCGTCTGAATCCGATAACAATAACTAAAAACTAATAACTTTTAGTAATTTTTTCTTTGAATTAGAAAATTGCTATTAAGATGTTAAAGTAAATAAACATTTTTAGGAATTAGTTCTAAACTTATGTTTGAGAGGGAGGAATTCTTCAAACAGTTTATCTTTCCCAAACTTTTTGTATATTACAAATTAGCAGCACATACCTTTCATTACTATTTTTTCATTATTTTAAATAGCTGATTAAAAAACATTGTGTCAATTGTGCGGAAGAAATTTTTGGCATATATATATATATATATATATATATATATATATATATAGTATATATATATATATATATATAGTATAAGTAATATATATATATATATATAATATATATTATATATATATATATATATATTCCAGTCAGTAAAAGACCAGAGGTTTCCAAATTCCATCGGAGTTTTTGAAAATTGGAAACAAGGACCAAATTAAAGCCTGACATCCTCCGATACTCAGTGCTTGAAAATATGCATATCAAAAGAAGTTAGAAAATATATAAATAGAGTGTATTTCAGACTTTACCGGTGGAGTACATGTAAGATTGAGAATGGCAGTTAAGTATGGGTAAGAGAGTTAGACGGTGAAAGGATGAGACTGTTTGAAATACAAATCGCACGAACTCTCCTCAAAAAAAGAGGTACGAGACTGGAAATTTTAAAAGAAAAATGTGAATTGTGATTGGAGAGAGTTAGCAAGGGTAAAAGAGTTAAAGATTTGACAAGCTATATAATACACTTTATCACTTTATTTACACTTTATACATTTTTTAACCACCTTAGATATGTGATTGATACTCTATACAAGGGCGAACAGCCCCCCTATACAGAGCTAGGAACTGGGTGGTGAGAGAAGTTCCGGAAGGTGCCTTGAACACACACGTACTATTTCCAAGAAACCTGTTAGAACAAACATAATGTGGTCCTTCTAAGAAAGATCACGAGAAAGAAATATCAAGAATATTATGAAGAGAAGAAGAAGGCTAAAACTTTGTTTTCAAAGAAGATATTATAGTTCTGTGGAAGATTAGGTCAAGTGGATAGATGAAGAAACTGAGTTTTTGAAACATTGAAAACAATCGTATTTTCTTTAACAAAATTACAGGCATGTTTAAGTATGAAGTAAAAATGAAAGACTCATAGTATATTTGAAAAGAAATTCTTTGAATAGTTTACATTGATATCATATGGATACGCGATAATATTGCCCTGCGGGCGCACGCGGCGGTTACGAGAATTTGCGCCTGCGGGCGCACGCGGGGGCGGTTACGCGGAAATATTGCGCCTGCGGGCGCAACGCGGGCGGTTTTGCGGCGGGGTTCACCTGCGGACGCGGACTCGAATACGTTGCGTTCACTTGTGTCCCCCAAATGTTAATCTCTTTAGATATATATTCTGTCGTGCTAGAAGTGCTAGAAAAAGGCTAGCACATAGTAGGAAGCATCCTAGTAACTTATAATATACACCAATTGATTTCCCCTCAATTACCTTCTCCTACCATTAGACACCAATATCAGGGCTATTCTAGGCTCAGGGGAGGCTAGAAAGGTTTGAAAAATTGGCATCGTCAAGTTGGCACTATGTGGGCACTCACTTAGGCACTATGTGGCACTCACATGGCACTAATGTGGCACTCACTTGGCCTCATTGCACTCACCTTGCCACTCACCTGCACTCGTCTGACAACCTAGGGATCTCATAGGACAACCCTTAGACACTCCTTACGGTGATTGGGAAACATCAAAGTTTTGAACCATCAATAAATCTGCAGTCATCAAAGCTGAACATCAATAATGCTCAGGTGGCCATTTCAAAGTATAGGTTTGCCATCGAAGTTGAGCCATCAATTGAGCCATCCAAGATGAGCCACAAAAGAGAGGCATCAAAAAGATGAGTATAAAAGCTGAGTCATCAAGCTGAGGCATCAAAGTTGAGGCATCAGAAGCTGAGGCATAAAGCTGAGGCATCAAAAGTTGATGGCATCAAAGCTGAGGCATCCAAAAGCTGAGGCATAAAAGCCGAGGTTGACTAGTGTGTGGGAGTGGTGTGGTGTGTGCGGTGTACTTGTATAGTGGGT
>JABUQX010047207.1:42500-47500 GCA_015478945.1 Trachelipus rathkii
TGAGTCGTAAAAGCTGTTAAAATGAGTCTGATCGGTACGTTGTTCTTATGTATTTTCGGGAGGCCGTACAAAATGCCGGGGGGACGAACCATGAGCATATATTTCATTAAAAATAGATTTGCTGATTTTATCTGCTTTTAGGAGTTTTCTAAGGTCGGTTTTACTTTGTCTTCTAATTCTTAATTTACTTTTGTTTTCTTTATTTTAAAACATTTTGTGACCTAATTAAAAGAAATGTATGCTTTTTGAATATTAACTGCCTTCAAATGTTTTTAGTTTTATAACGTTAGATTATTTCATTTATTTGTTACTAAGTTTATTTTTATTTATTCTTGTAGCCTGATGATGGAATCAGTCGAGTTCCGAAACGTTGTTTATTCTTGTTAATAAGATCTCTCCATGTTGTTGTCTAAAGCGCTGGTGTTTGCTTTTCTTTGTAAAATAATTATATATATAGTATATATTATATATATATTATATATATATATATTATTATATATTAGTATATATATTTATATATATATATATATATATATATATATATATATATATATAATACTATATATATATTATATATTATTTAAATTGTTTAAAAATAATATTTTGTTAAGAAATTATGATAATTTCAAAAGCTTAAAAAAATTAGGAAGAGAGTGGGGGTAGGGGGAAGATTTGTTTCGTGTTTTGAGGGATATAGAAAAAGATCGTTTTATCCTTAAGCTAGACCCTTGTCTCTTTTTCTATAAGGACGCAACTTTGCGTCACTGCACGGTGCAAAATTCCAAACCTAATTGAAAAAAATAATAAAAACTGTGAAGCAAAATTCTCGTCTTAAACTTTTTAATTCAAGGTAAGTAATTATAAATTACTCTCTCTCTCTCTCTCTCTTCTGATCTCTCTCTCCTTCTCTCTCTCTCTTCTCTCTCTATATATATAGTATATATATATATATATATATATATATATATATATATATATAATTTATTATATATATTATATATAGTATTATTACATAAATTACCATAAAATATATATATATATATTATATATATTATGACTTTGCTTTATTTGGTATCCCCACCTCTACCTCCAGTTCCCCTCGTAATAGAAATGGGCGATCACTAGATAATTTGCCACCACAGCAAGCCGGACCCAGAGACCCGTCAGAAAGATTGCGTTAAACAACTATTTCGAATGGTCCGGTCAGGTCTGAGATCTCTAGTTTGACAATAAGGGGAGGGAGCATTATGAATTTTATAGTTGTATTCCCAGAGTGTAAGTTCTGTTTGGACGGTCCAAAGTTTGTTTTTCGGGGGATATTTTGAGCTGACCTACCTGAAGTATGGTGTTGTATGGATATATAGAGATCGTTCTTTTAGTTAACTGAGTGTAAATGTGTTAGTGTTGGAAATATTTGGGGGAGGTGATGAGGGAACGTCTTGTATATGTTAGGGTGAGTTGGGTGATATTTTTCCTTTTTTCCTTCTTGTTGCTGGTAGTTGCTGTAATGCTTGATACAAGGGGTGGTCTATTGAAAGTGACTTGCTGCATAATTGGCAGCCCATCATCATCATGTCAAGATGGGCATTTATGGGAAGATTTTTGTTTCAGTCAGTAAGTGATGTATGAGCGTGGATGGATAACAGCCTGCCATTATTCTGAGAGCTTTATTTTGTACTGTGATATTGGTAGTGCCCAGACTATTGATGCCTAGATTAGGAATGGACGCAGGTATTGCCTCTATTATATTGTGAGGATCTCTTTGTTTTGACCAAAATTTGTTCCTGTTAATGTTTACATGGCGGTTAATTTATGTTTCGCTCTAGAAGTAATATTACTGATGTGGGGACGAATGTAATGTGTGTGTATGGTAGGATAAGCCCAACATAGTGGATTGGTTTTTAAGAGGGAGTCTAATGTTTGAAAGGAACACTGTTGGATGCGTATTGGACTCTCTTCTATGAGATATAAGTAGTGTGATAAAAGATTTTTAAGGGTAGGAATTCATTCTATTTGCTAAGAGTCATTGTTCCAGTTGGTTTATCTATTTCTGTAGTTCTCAACTTGCTGCATTTATAGAGCAGTTTTGGGCTGTGATTATTTGATCGTTTGCATAGCTATTGATTATTAAAGAAGAGGTTGTGGTTGTGGGGTTGAGGGTTGTGGGTTGTGGGTTGTGGATTGTGAGAGTTGAGGTATGTCAGGCATTAAAGATGAAAAAGTGTTGGTGATAGGATGGCGCCTTGAGGAACTTCATTATATAGTTAGTTTGTGCGGGAGATTTGGCGTCCTTGTATGACTCAAGCTGCACCACCAGATAAGAAAAGAGTTGTAATTTTCATGCCATTGATGTTTATTTCTCTATTTAGTAATTTGCCTTTTAAGAGGTGGCGTGAAACTATATCGAATGCCTTGCTTATGTTTATTGCTAGAATGAGTCTGATAGAAATATTAGAGAATGCCAGGAGGGGGGAGCCTCAAGAAAAGAAAGAGTCATATTGGGATTTATCTAATTTATTATTGTTATAAAATTGGCGGATAAAGCGATTCATTTAGTCTTCTAAATTAAGAGGTAATTTGAGAGGGTCTTTTTTTATTAAAATAAATTAGTATTGTCAGATATGATAATTTTTATTTGATTAATGTAATCGGACTTATTTAGAATGACAACACCTTTGCCCTTGATAGATTTACATTTGGAAATTGATTTGTCGTTTTTAAGTGACTTTAGAAAAGAAATATCGGATTTGGAGATTAAATATGAAAAAACTTTGTGGGGTTTAAATTTCAAAAAATATTTCTGTAAAATATGATTAACTTTAGCTTGGACCGTATTAAAGTCCGTTTTATAGATAATGTGAGATTTTAGATTGTAGAAGTAGTTTTTTAAATAAAAGTTGATAAATTATTTGATTAATATTAAATTTCGGTAAGTGAAAGTTCAAAGTTTGAGCCTAGTGATAGGATTCTTAAAATAAAAATGAACAATTCAAAATTTTACAAAATTGCTATCCCCATTTGAAATTCATTTTTGCCCCATTCCCAACTCTTCCATAGGCATCTACTTATCTCATAAAGACCCTCAGTAATCTACTGACACTTCCATAGCTTCTCTCTTTGAACTCTGTGGCAAGTTTTGTCAAAGAAGAATACAAAACGTCTTTCTTCTTTTCTGAGTATTTCGCTGTCTGCATTTTCAAGGCAAATAAAATACCTGGTCAACTCAACCTCAATTACCCATAAAACCACATCCTTATTCTCCAATATGTTTATCTGTAATATTTTTAACTTTTTATATTAGTATTCGTCCATAAATTTTTCCTACGATACTCAATAAACCTATTCTTCTGTAATAAGAGCTCTCCTTTTTGTCACCTTTTCCCTTATAAATTAAAACAAGACAGGAGTCTTGCCAAACTTGGGGTACTTCGCACCTTTCTTAACAAGCCTTGACTAATCTCATCAGATACTTCACGACATTGGTAACTCAATTTCCAACATTTCTATTTGCATAGCATCTAACCCGGAAGATTTTCTCCTTTAGATATCTTCAAAGCATTTACGATTTACGATTTAGAGGTTTCTTGCGGATTTACATTTAAAGATTTGACAATGGAAGTTTTCGAATTTGGCTTTGGAATTGGTGGTTTAATTCATAAAAATAAAATTTGCACAAAGCATATTTTGTATTCAATCATATTTGGACCAAACAATTTGGAAAACACACTATAGGGATGCGAGTTATGGCCAGAAGTTCAGGTGTCCTGAGGATATCACGCGCTATGAGGATAGTAAATAGAGGAACATTAATATAGAGAGAAATATATCAACGTTGACATAAATTGGTTTCGAGGCTCTACCGGGTTGCTCTCGGTTGCTCAGCTGTAGCGAAAATTTTAGCATGACTATTCCAATTGTAAATCATTTGATTGATAATATTTATGACTCGTACAAACTTCTTATAAGAGCTATTCTACTATAATATATTCTGTATCGATTATCTTGTGGCATATAGTAAGGTAATAGTCCTCTCATTTATTTTTTTTAGTTTTCTCACTCTCATAAAGATTATCAATTTATTTCAGCTGATTTTACTCCTCACACTTGGTTTTGCGAGTATTAATAATTAATATCACTATATTGGTATATATAAATATATCTATATATAGTATATCTAGTATAATATATATACCTATACTACTTATATAATATTATATTTATATATTCAATATATATATATATTAATCGACCCTAACTATTATATATATATATATATATATATATATATATAATATATAAATATAATTATAATTATTTATATATAAATATATAATATATATATATATATATATGTGTTTATTAAAAGTTCACCCCTCACGGGCATAAGCCTATCTGTAAATGGAAGGGAATACTTTTCTCTAGTAATCTTCACACCTAAGGATCCGAATAGGATTCGAACCCGCGACCTTGCCATGCGACTCTGTTTACTCCGTCGCTCTTCCGTTTGAGCCACGGTAGCGGCATATATATATAATAGTAATTATATTATATATTATTATATATATCTATTTTATATAAATTTATGTATATAATATATATTATACATATATATACTATGATTAATACCATATATACCCTATCTAGTATATATACCTATATTATCCTAGTATTATATAATAATATATTATAGCTAATAGTAGTACTATTATAAGTTAGTATAGTTTAGCGTATTTATATTATAACGGCGTTTGGTATTATTCAGTTATCCAAATATTTACACACTAAGCAAAGCACTTGTTCATGTTTATCCATTTATAATTAGTAATGATGAGAAAGTAACTTTAATATATTCATCTAGGAAGTCGAAATAATAAATATTAATATTGATTATAATAAAATCAGAAATATCCTCATTTAACTTATAATTTTTCATCATTTATTAAATATAAAATTATTAGAAAATATTAAAAAGGAAAATAAAATAAAATGTTTTACGGGTA
>JABUQX010047207.1:52500-55000 GCA_015478945.1 Trachelipus rathkii
TCCGCAATCCCGCATCCGCATCCGCAATCCCTCATCTACTTTAAGATAACCGCAATGCCGCATTGCCCGCATCCTGCCTCATCTCTTAAGATCCGCAATCCGCAAACAAGCCAATTTTGACATCCGGTTCATTGCACTACATATATATATATAATATTTTATATTATATTATATATATATACTATATATATACTATTATATATATATATATATATATATAATATATATATTATATATATTTAATATATATATATATATATATATAAATATATATATATTATATATATAATATATATTTAATATATATATATATATATAATATATATATATATATATATTATATATATATCTTACTATATAGTATATATATATATATATATATATATAATAATATATATATATATATATATATAATTATATATCTATATATAATATATATTAATGATATATACCTTAATATATTGTAATATATATTTTATATTAATATATATATATATATATAATATTTATATATATATATATAATATATTTTATATTATATATTATATATATATAATTAGACTTAAAGTACTTTCTGGATTTTTTGGGGCTATTTTATTTTTTTTTTTTTTGGAAGACATCTTTGCTACTATCCTTGGTATGTAATCTTGTTTTGAGCTCGGAAGGATGCTTCGGTCAGTGCTGAAAAAGTATGGGCGCGTAATCCTCCGAGGGATCACTATAGAGCAGTAGTTTATTTCATATACTACTATACTAAATCTCTTTCTCCTCAATGTCTTTACCCGTGGTCGACATTGGCACCTTGTTTCTTTTGTGTTAATTTACCATTCACCAAGAATTTATAGAACCAATACTTTCAAAATGCCTACTCTGAGAAATGGAAAAAACTCTTCCTTCGCTATCACTCTGGTCTTTCGTATTTGTGCGGTTGGGACTCTAATGATAATTTTCGTGCCCTTCGTGTCAATCAATCTGAATAGTCTGCAGGGATTTTAAATTCGTCAGGCTAAAGTCGAACTTTCACCCAAGAAAGTGCGCCTAAACCCCTTACTTGATTCTCCTTCTGATAAAATTTTCTGGCACCTTTGCCAATAACATCTCTAATAACTTCTGTAACTTGGCCTTTCCTCCTCTTGCTCACTCTGACGGAATTTTAGCTAGATATCCTTCTGAAACAAAGCTATCATTTTTTCGGCCTCTTTTTTTCATCTATTTCATGACCTGGACAATGTCTGGTAACGTCCTTCCTCTCTACTGAGACTCCTTCTCCTCTCAGGTGTCCCACGGCTCTGCCCATTATACACATGATCAGGTCCATAGGATCTTGAGATCTATGAACGTTAGGAATGTGCTAGTCCGGCCCGAAGGGTTTCCTACCCCTTGTGTTTTGGATTGTCAGTGTGCCGTTGCCAAACCCTTAGTGCCGTTGCTTTGTTCTTCGCTTACCGCCTTTCTTTTTGCTCTACTTACTCTTATCTAAGCCTTCATATCCTAAAACCACTATTGATCTGTTTATGTTAGTAATCTCAACACTTTCCCTCAGTGCTGAAAGCGCGCATATGTTCAACCGATCCCGAAGATGGGTAGCTGCTCTGATCCTTCTAACTATCATCTTATAGCTCTCACATTGTTATCCTGTCCTCTGATAAAATCTTATACAAAACTATTTCCTTCCACTGTTTCTCATTCTACTCTTTATTCCTGAGAACTTATCCTGGAATCTCATTCTCCTCTTTATAAATCACCAGTATGGTTTTCGACGTTCGAGGTCAACTAGTGACATTCTTTATTACCTCACTGATTTATGGTCTTCCCAACGAAGGAACTATGGGGAGTCATGTGTGGTGACGCTTGACATATACAAACCTTTTGACAGGGTAGGGTATGCATAATTCCTCTCTAAGCTTCCTTCCTTTGGGTATCCTCCTTCTCTTGGTCTCCTCTATCTAGTTTTCTCTCAGATCGAGTTCCACATAATCTGTACTTTGTTGATGAAGTTTATGACCGTCTTCTTTCTCACGCGCTGTTTCGATTATCCATTTCGCCTTCTCTCCTTCCTATTAACCGTGGTGTTCCGTAAGGTTCTGTTTTATTTTCAACTTTATTCTAACTTTTCATTAGTGATCTTCTCAGCTGCTCATCTAATTCTGTTCATTCTTATACCGATGACTCAACTCTCCATTCTTCCACTCATTTCAAATCTGCTCCCTCTTTCGCTTCTAGAGCTTCTTCTCGACTTCAGCTCTCAGATTCTGTTCTTGCTGATTTGGATGAAATTTCCCCGTGGGGTCACCGCAACCTTGTGAAGTTCAACTCTTCGAAAACTCAACATCTTCACATCTCAATCTCCTAAAAACACCTCCCAATATTCCTATCTTTTTCGTCAGCTCTCCCGTCTCACCTGTTGACAACATAAACATTCTTGGTCTGAACGTAAACAATAAACTATCTTGGAAACCTCACATCACAACGGTGGCCAAGGTGACCTCAAAAATGCTGG
>JABUQX010047207.1:57500-64095 GCA_015478945.1 Trachelipus rathkii
CTCTCTCTCTCTCTCTCTCTCTCTCTCTCTCTCTCTCTCATCTCTCTCTCTCATCTCTTCTCCTTCTTATCTCTTTGCGGTATAATCACCGTCTCTCTCTCTTTCTCTCTCATCTCATCTCTCTCTCTCTCTCTCTTCTCGTCTTTCATCTCACTCTCTTTCTCTCTCTCTCTCTCATCTCTCTCTCTCTCTTATATATATTATATATATATATATATTATAATATATTAGAATACTTTATACGTAGATATATAATATATCTATAGAGCTATACCCGTAAGTATATATATATATACATATGGGATATATATATATATATATATTATATATATTGAGTATAGTATATATATATATATTATATTTTAAATAAAAATATACTATATATATATATATGTTAGTCGTTCGATGGGCGAGTAGGTTCATTCCCTCTTCGACTAAATCTTACTCTCCTCAAAATAATCTATGGTTCGATCGTCTTGTTCTCTTGCCATCCATCAGGCTTTAGACAGGCGTATCGGGGTGGAAAAATTTCTCGTTCTCTCAATCACGCTCTGCTAATTTCATTCCAGCTAGAAATCCGTTGCAAGGGATACTCTTCGACGAGCAAAGCGGGCTTTCATCAAACGAAAGTGTGCTAACCTACATTGACTCTCCTACTGACAAATCTTTCTGGCTCTTGCCAAAAACACATCTCTAACATCTTCTGTAAATCTGCCTTTCTACCTCCATTAATTCGTTGTGTGATGGTTCTGTTGATAATCCTCCCAACTGAAATCTCTCTTCGGCCTCCCCTATTTTTCCTCTTAACTCAACCCTGGATCATTCTTGGCATTTCTCTTCTCTCGCTTCTCCTCCAGGTGTCCTTAGCCCGTTTGGCCTGTGATTAACATTTGAATCGGGTGCATGGGCTCCGGAAATCTATGAACGTTTTTAGGTAAAGCGCTTGGCCATCGGATTGCGCATTACCGTCCGACCTGCTGTGTTTGTGATGCGAGGAAGTTGCTTTCTCTTGTGCCTGGGGCCCTTCAGCTCTTCGCATTTTCTTTGCTCCCTCCAAGTGGGATCTTCGTTCAAGATAATTGTTTCTATAGGGATTCCAATGCTAATCGCGCCTCACGTCGAATTGTCCATAACGAACTTTTTCTTTGGTTTTCCCCTCAGTGTTTCGGATAGCACGCTATTCATGTCCAATCTCAACCCAGTTCCGATTTCCAGGTCTCCGGCTTCTGTCCTTCAACTATCGCCCCTAATAGCTGTCACTTGTATTCTATCTAAGTCTCTTTGAAACCCTTCTCAACACTCATTTCTTAAAACATCTGGAATCTCATTCGCTTCTTTCCGATCGCCAGTATGGCTTTTGGTCGCACTTCTCGAGGTCTATCCTATCTTCTGATTTAGGTTGCTGTTTTCCGCACCGCCTAGGAACTTCGTTCAGCGGGTAGACCTTGCGTGTGGTGGCTGCCTTTCCACATATCCAAAGCATTTGAAAGGGGTACGGCCGCGTCACTGCTCTCCAAGCCCCTTCATTGGGTTTCCTCCTTCTCTTTGCTTACTATGTCTAGTTTTTTCTCAAATCGCTCAATATCGGATCCTGTTCGTTTGACCGGGGGTGACTTCTTCTTCTTTTTCCAGTTCCGTCGTCATTTTGTAGAGTTGTGGCTCACTCAGGCTGGGTTCTGTCTGTGTATCTCGTGCTTACTATGCTCACTCTCTTTATTCCTTTAACTTTTTTTCATTAATGATTCTTCTCACCTGCACATTAACCTATCCACTCGTGTTGCCGAACCATGGACTCGACCCTTCAATTCTTGTTCAACCTTCAATTTCAATTCTGCTCCCATCTTTTAATTTCTAGAATGCCTCCTCGTCTTAATCTTCCAATTCTCGCCGATCTGGAATAGAATTTCCGCGGTGGGTCGTCTCAACTTGTGAAATTCATTTCATTTTAAAAACTCACCTTTTACAAATCTCCCTCTCTAAAACACCTTCCAACTTTCATATCTCTCTCAACGGTTTATTGCGTCTGTCAGTTGACTTCAAATAAACCATCCTGGCCCTTCAACATTACCCAACAAATAAATGTCTTGAAAACCTCACATTCACAACGGGCTTCAGGGTGGCCTACATATTAGAAACTGGGAATTTTCTGACCCCTCTTAGACTGCGAGACTTTTTTTTCATCTTCTTCAGTTACTCCAGCTATACAAGGGCCTCATCCGCCATTTGTTTTCCATGTTGTTTGGTTTTTTTTTCTTTGTCGAGGACTTTGGGGGGGTATAAAAATGATGTATGTCTCTCTATCTGGAGGGAGAGGGGGGTTTCATCACGCTTTTTGGACTATGGGTCCCGATGTCTATAAAAGAAAAAAGAAATTATAAACTGTTTCGATAGCTTTCCGTTCACTTGACCCTGGACTAATCTTTCCGCGGCGCGGATATCATGGTGGCTCCCGCTCATCCGTCTTTCTATAGGTGCCCTTCCGCAGCTTTAGACGTGCTTTAACGAATTTTTCATCTATCGATGTACAGCTTCTTATTCTCGATTCAACATCTTCTATCAATAAATTTTATCAGACTTTGATCATAATAAAGTTTTTTAAAATATTCTTCCAATTTTACAAGCAAATAAGATATTTTTCCTAAGTTTGGTATAATATGATTAAACATATTTGAAACCTTTATTTTAGGTTGGAACATCAATATATTAACAACACTCAAAAGATTTCTTAGTAGTTTAAGCATTGTAAGAGTAATATTTGACCGTTATATAATATAAACAAAATTCTGCTTCTCAGAATTGGAAAGCTATTTTTAAGACTCAAATTTAGTTAAATTCCAAAACATTAACCGAAAGTTAAATCCCCACAAATAATAATAAAAAAGGTAAATTATCTTAACAAAAAAATATCTAAATAAAAAAAAGGAAAAAAAAGGAGTCAGATGAGATGATAGATTTATAAGGCTATACAAACTCAGGTTATCTTCATATTTGCCATGGTTAGGATTGGATATGTAACTCAATGAGTAGGTCCTAACTCAAATGTTTTAATACAAGCCAACAAGGACTAAGTAACAATGAAAATTATAATTTTCTAGAATTCAGTGTGGTTGAATATCTTCCTAGAATCAAATTCTGTCTTCTGTTCTAATAATTTATTAATCTATTATTTTATCTACAAAATTTTATCAATATTAAATTTATAAAACATTACTTTCTTTCTGTGTTTAGTTTCCCATCAAGAATAAGAAAAGAACAGTAAAGACACTTTCCATAGGCTTTTCTATTCTGACTGTCTCCCAATTAATATTCTTGGTTGTTGTAGACACAATTTAAAGTTGTTTGTTTGACTCAATCAATTTGTTCTTTCCTGTTGGGAATGAGTGTGAAGATAGCGATCTGACAATCATAGTGGTTTCATCTCCTACCTCTTCTCTTACATTCTTGAACAAAATTGAAGTCTTACGTTCTGTTGGTGATTATCATAATCAACATTTTACCAGGATTATCTGGTTGATCTTTTCTAAATTCAACAATCTTGCTAGTTTACTAACAGATGTTAGGAGAGAAAACAATCAATGTTTTCACTTTAAAATTCACCTAAATATGTGAAGTTTCTCAATTTTCTTTTGCTAATTTCTTAAAAGGATAACGTGGGTAGGGGTTTTACCCTATAGGGTTGGCATCTGTATCGATTTCTGTAAAATATGTTGATTTTTTTTTTTGATTTCATCAGTATCGGATTTTAGTAAAATAATATGTATGAGAAAACCATATCAAAATACATTTTTCTATTAAAATATATAAAAGATAAATTTTCTGTAATATGTATGGTTCTTTTTCCATATATAAAATATTTTTTTCTTATATAAAATATATAAAAGATAATTTTCGGTAATATGTATGGTTCTAATACAGAGGTATAAAATATGATTTTTCTTATATAATAAATATATATATTAAATTTTGAAACAATTTTCCTTTAATAACGTATAATAATTTCAACGCTTGTACAACTCAAGATTTAGTGGGAACTTAGAGTATTCTCATTATCTATTCTTTGTTGACTCTAAAGGTTCTTATGAAATAATTTTCATTACATTTTAACAAGAAACAATAGTACTCAAGCAAGAGGGAGTACATTTCAATTTAACAAAATTCACACAAATTTAAAATTTTAAAAAATTATATAATTTTCTTTTATAATTTCTTTCTTATTTCAAAAAGTCTTAAAGGTATTCTGTCTATTATACAACATTTTATTAACATGAATACTTTTGTGTTATTGGTTATTAGGGTGGATCCCTGCTAGAATTTGTTAGGGTTTACTCCTAATTCCTGTCTTGCCAAGATAAAGTAAATCTTTGCCAAGATGGAATAGTTGGTCCAGGAAATCCTGTTCTTGTCACTTTTCCGCTATTTTACTCTTTTCCTTTTTTGGCACTTGATTCAACATAAGAACCGACAGTGGTTTTAAATCACTTTTTCTGACATTTGTCTGACTTATTTATCAGAACAGACAGTTCTCTGGGGATTTCCCTGTTGACTGTAATTCTTTCAATGCCTAAAGAGGCTTTTCCTTAAACCTAATGAAGTTTGTCATTACTTTCCTTAACGTTTTATCTCGACGAAGTGTCGGTCAGAAAGGTAGGCAGCAAGGTAATATTCCTTGTAAGTATGCTAACTTTACATTCCTAAGCTGAATGGTTGTTAGAACTCCTTGGTGAATAACCGGGGCTTATCTTTCCAATCCTATGGAATTCCTGGTCATTACTGAGTTCTGGAAATTAGTAGGAATTGCTCTGTGCTTCTATTGTCCACGGATGAGTCTCGAATTATTCTGTATCTGTTTCTTTAACAGAATTTATTAAAAATTTCGTTCCATCTAGTTTGTCTAAATTGTCAACCTTCTGACCAGTAAATAACCTTTTCTTTAGCTGTATTTATAAAGACCTTTTTCTGTCTTTTAATATAGTTCCACTATCTTCCTCTTAAACAGGATATAGGGCCTTTTCTTGGCTTTCATTTTAACTTTTAAATTAAGTGTCCAGATTCTTTTGGAAATCAAAATTCTGTTTCATTTCTGGGGTCAAAGTTGTTTAAACTTTTGGGCACTGGCAAAAACTCACTTTTAATGGGTGTGAACGGGAAAATGTAAAGTGTATGTAAGTTTGTCTTGAAGCTATCTGGGGGAAGAGGTTCTATTGTCTAAAAAGGTTGTCATCTCCTTCTTTTACAGTTACTGTCGTTAAGCGACTTTCTAAAAGATATCTTTCTTTATTCTACATTGTTGATTTCGGGATGTTATATTTTTTTTTTCTTATAGATCTGGTTTGATAGTGAAATCTTTTGAATCTTAAACTAAAGAAAACTATCTCTATCTATCCTCTATTTGGAACCTTCTGTTTCAAAAATTCAAAAATAATATAACTAGTTTTTCTTAAAACCTCAATGGTTAGATAGAAAAAAAATCGCTTATTTTCTTTCTTTTCTTTATCCTACCTTTGTTTTTCAGTTAAATCATACATGGTTTCTGCTTTATTACATTTGATATATAATTATCTGAATAAATAAGACACCTTTATAAATGTTCCTGAGCAGGCACTGAAATGGGTCTTCTCATCGTTTTTTCTTAAAGAAAATTGATATAAAGTTCAGAATAAGGTTCTCATTTCGTGGGACTAATTAGTTTATGATACTATTTTAAAGAATATTTCTAGCTTTTTTATAACATTTTCAAAAGTGTCCGTTCTAATTGCCATACCTTTAAAACTTTTGTCTATTTGAGTCATTGGAAAAGCTCTCTACTCGGAGTTGAATAAGAAAGTTATTAAGATATCAGCTTTGGTATTTTTTAAGTTCATCTATGATGATGAACAGTTTCTACATATGTAATTGCTAGATTCTGTAAAATTAGTGCACATAATGTCTTGGTATTTTAAACAAAGACTGTTAGTCTAAATTTATTTCCTAAAAGTTATAAGGAAATTATAAATTAAAGCATAGTTCTATAAATTCTGTTTTCAAAAACTAGAACTTTTCTTTAAAGTTCTTTTAAAATTTTCTAGAAATAAATGTTATTCTAGTATTCTACCTAGACTATCGATGTCAATTTAAATCTAAGTGCTTCATAGCTGGTCTTTTTCTGAAGCTGAATCATCCTCTATTTTTATCTGAAGACTTCATTTGGATATAATGACTTAATGTTGGGCTTGAGAGTAATCCTTCTCTTCGTAACGAGCTATTTCTAGTTAAATCGAACACACATACTACCTTTTGTTTTCGTGTGAGGATTTGTTCATTTTATGACTGGTGTCTGATCTTGCGTTAACTTTGCTTGTCTTGAACAAGAGCGTCCTTTTCTTATTGGAGTTTTTATGAGATTCTTCGTTTTAGCAGAGGCTCCATTCTGGTCTATTTGGATGGGGTTCTCTGGGTGTAAAATAATTTACGCTTTACCTTGTCTTTCCATCTCTCAAAGACTGAGTTTATCAGAATCTGATTTGTGAGTTTTAACTCTAATGGTTTGTGCTTGCTTTGTATTAATTACTGCTGTGGTTGTGTAATAATTTTGGGATGTTTGTGATGGGCTGTTGCT
>JABUQX010047208.1:0-49445 GCA_015478945.1 Trachelipus rathkii
AAGAGAGAGAAAACTTTGAATGCCCCAAACTTTGATGCCTCAGATTGATCCGTGCGAGCATTGAGCCTCAGCATTGATGCCTCAACTTTGATGGATTGATGCCCCAGCATTGATGCATTTTCTAACCTTTTCTACCTACACCAAAGAACATAGCTAATATTGATGTCTTCCCCTAGTTCATAAGCGTACCATCAGGTCGCCGCATGATCTCTCCGCGTGAAGACCCACGAACCCGCACCCGCAGGTGCGACCCGCCGCGTTCCCGCCCGCCGCGTGCGCCCGCAGGCGCAATATTCCTGCGGGAATGAAAAATATATATACTATGAGTCATTCATTTTTATTCAAACTTAAAATTCAAAAAAATTCTTTTCAAATATACTATGACGTCATTCATTTTTATTTCAACTTAAACATTTTTTATTAAAAACATTTTCGCGAACCTAAAACTGTAACTCATTACAGACCTATTATTTAACACATATATTTATTAACATTATTTTTTACTTAATACTTTTTACTTAATACTTTTTAATTTATAAATTTTTAAAAATTGTATGTAAGAAGAAAAAATCCAGAGTGTCTGATATATAATCATTTTATTTTACTACAATTGTACGAAATTTTTATATTTGTTAACGTTACATACCTTAAAGCAGTAAATCAGTAAATCAATAGAGGTGTTACCTAACACCTAAGGGATTAGTATGCTTTTGTTTTACTGCTTTAACTCATGTTTTACTGCTTTAACTCATGTTTTACTGCTTTAACTCATATGTTTTACTGCTTTAACTCATATATTTATTAACATTACATACCTTAAAGCAGTAAATCAGTAAATCAATAGAGGTGTGACCTAGCAACATAGGGCTTAGTATGCTTTTGTTTTACTGCTTTACTGCTTTAACTCATGTTTTACTGCTTTTACTCTCTATGTTTTACTGCTTTAACTCATATATTTATTAACATTAAATACCTTAAAGCAGTAAATCAGTAAATCAATAGAGGTGTTACCTAACACCAAGGGGGGATTAGTATGCTTTTGTTTTACTGCTTTACTGCTTTAACTTGTGTTTTACTGCTTTAACTCATGTTTTACTGCTTTAACTCATATGTTTTACTGCTTTAACTCATGCTTTACTGCTTTAACTCATGTTTTACTGCTTTAACTTATATGCTTTACTGCTTTAACTCATATATTTATTAACATTATGTTTTAATACTTTTTATTTTATTATTATTATTATTTTATTTTATTATTATTTTTATTTTTATTTTATTATTTTTTTATTATTATTTTTATTTTATTATTTTATTTTATTATTATTTTTTTATTTTTATTATTATTTTTATTTTTATTTTATTATTTTTATTTATTTTTATTATTATTTTTATTATTTTTATTATTTTATTTTTATTTTTTTATTATACTTAGTGTTATTTACTTTCATACCTATTGTTATATTATTTGAACACACATTCACTATGACACTTACATTTACCCATAGACACTTACATTTACACTTATAACACACACACACACACACACACACACACACACACACACTCACACACACAGATTTACTTACATCACCACAGATTACTTTACACTCACACATCAGATTTACTTACAACACGCCATCACTTACACACATAAACGTAATAATTTATTAATAAACATTTTTGTTTTAAATTACACGACATTTATATTACTCATATCAAATATAAACTAAACATTATTTCAAAGTTTTATTAAACTTGTAAGTAAAGCAGCATTATCTAAACAAAGAATTTAATTATTAACTGTTAATTCTTTTCAAACTTCGCCATTTATAACTATCAAGATTTTTATAATAACTTTTACTAAACATTTTATGAAATTTTATTAAAACATATATTTTACGTACCTTAAAAGCAATAAATCAGTAAAATCAGTAAGGCCAGCCCCTAGCACCCCTCTACAACCAAGCTATGCCACGTTTTTTTTTTTCTATTGACTTACTGCTTTACAATCATCTTAGCCATGTAATAAGTAATAAAAAATAACAAAAAAAGCTCTTCTCTGCTAACATATACATGTATTTTATTAAAATCATTCTATAGTTTTTATTTAAAAAATAACAATTATTCACTTACATTTATATTATTCCTCATTCAATTATAACTAAAACTATTTCAAAGTTTTTTAAATAATTCGGATTTCTTATTATTATTATTAATATCGATACATTGACAATCCATCACGAAAAAACACAACAACCCGCACTCCTTACCAGATACGAAAACTGACCTCTTCTCTGTAAATGTGTTGAAATAACTACTTTAAGCCCTACATTTAGGATAATCCTTTTTGTATCCGGGGCGATTTAGGCCTAAGTCCCAGGTCAAATTATTTTCAAACACTGACCTTTTTCTTGTAAAATGTGGTGCATAACTACGTTAGGCCTAAATTTAGGCCTAAATTTGGATAAGCCTTTTTGTATCCCACGCTGATTTAAGCCTAATACCAGGTTAAAAGGTAATTCCAGTTATAGACAAGAATCGAAAATCAATGTTATTATTATTTTTAAATATATTTCAAAACTGAAACATGTTGGATCGGAAAGATCCTTTAAGCAGGTGAAAAAAAGGTTTACCTTTCTTGTGAGTGGACGGAGTAACCCTTATTATCTCTAAATGACCTCGTATGTGATTGGTCTGAGAATTATTTTATCGCTTTTTGGTTTTAAGGTATGTTAAAAAACATGTTTTTTCATATCCTGAACCTAGGGTGTCGTTTATTTAAACTCTAACATACATGTAAATTGTTTATTTAACGAAAGTAAAAATAAGATAATAAAAACGCTTACTATATAATTAGAACTTTAATTATCATTATCTTACAATAGTTTATATATATTATATATTTATATATATAATATATATATATATATATATTATATTATATATATTATAATATATTAATACTATATATATATATATATATATATATATATATATATATATATTATATATATATATATATATATATATATATATATAGGCTAAAATAAATATATACAAGAGTGTTTAAATATATTTACGATGATTTATATAGGTTCACCTTAAATATATACGGAATATTATTATATATACACTTCCACAACATTTTACACATAATGTTTATGATTATTTTATATTAAATTCTCTAAATCTTTGCAAATATGCCAATCATTTATATCATTATCGATGATATAGTTTCGTGTCTCAGTAATACCTTCAGTTAACACATACGTAAAAAGTTCCCACTCAGATATCATAGTATATTTACATTCTGGGTCACCTGCATAATACTTTCCTTGCCATTGTTTTTCTAAGTAGATAAATGAATTTCTGTACGTCTATAGAACTTAGGAAGCGGTCGATGATGAGCGTAGGATCATCGATCAGGGTTCTCTTAAATGCGTAGTATTCTTGGTATAACATGTAATGAATTACGGTTACGTAATTAGATAACACATATGTCTTCTTCAGCTGTATTAACATGCGCTTACGTACCTCTAACATATATTTCATCTGCGCTAGGCCTGAAATGTAGAATCCAAATGATGTAGGTTCAAATACTGCTGTTTCATTATTTCTCTCTCCCATAATCTAACTTCCAAGCTGATTATGTTTTGATGTTTATAAAATGCTAGAGTAAGTTGCTTTTCGCTGGTTTCTTCGCACAGGCTAATAACTGTTTCGTTCCAGTTTAAAGCTGAGCTTGGTTTAAAGTATTCTGTAAGCCACTCTTCAGTGTGATTACATATACAAAGTAATTCATCTGGACTCACGAAAATACGCTTGGTATTATAACAGGGTGATTGGGTAGCACACTTGAAAAATTCAAATCCATCGGGTTTTCTTTTATATAAGAATGAACCCCTACTCCTTGGATCTTGATTTCCCACTGGATAATGTTCTTGTATTGAGGTATACATGTTAAGGTGGTTCATGATATACACTTAGTGAAAATAGAACACTTTTATTACAAACCAGAGAACTTGTGCACCGCTTAAGAGCCAAAACGAGTATGATTTTAAAATGAGTTTGGATCTTAAACACGCATCCTCCAATATAATTTTCATCCAATCACAGATAAGGTTCAGGATATGAAAAAACATGTTTTTACATACGTAAAACCAAAAAAGCGATAAAATAATTCTCGACCAATCCCATACGAGGTCATATAGAGATAAGGATTCTCCCTCCACTCACAAGAAAAGTTAACATTTCCTTCTTACCTGCTTAAAGGATCTTACCGATCCAACATGTTTCAGTTTAAATATATTTATAAAATAATAACAACATTGATTCTCGATTCTTGTCTATACTGGAATTACCTTTTGACCTGGTATTAGGCTTAAATCAGCGTGGGATACAAAAAGGCTTATCCTAAATTTATGCCTAAATTTAGGCCTAACGTAGTTATTGCACCACATTTTACAGAAAATTGAGGTCAGTTTTGAAATATATTTTGAACTGGAATTAGGCCTAAATCGCCCCCGGGATACAAAAGGATTATCCTAAATTTAGGTCTAAAGTAGTTATTTCAACACACTTTTTACAGAGAGAGGTCAGTTTTGTATCTGTAAGGAGTGCGGGTTGTTGTGTTTTCCTCGTGATGGATTGTCCAATGTACAGTCGATAATAATAATAAATAATAAAAGATAACATCCGAATTATTTAAAAAACTTTGAAATGTTTTTAGTTAACATATTGAATGAATAATATTAATGTAAGTGAATAATTGTTATTTTAAATAAAAACTTAGAATGTTTTTAATAAAATAACATGTTATGTTAGCAGAGAAGAGCTTATTTTGTTATTTTTATACTTATTAAATGGCTAAAGATGAAGTAAAGCAGTAAGTCAATAGAAAAAACGTGGAATAGCTTGGTGTAGAGGGGTGCTAGGGGCTGGCCTTACTGATTTACTGATATTTATCTGCTTTAAGGTCGTAAAATATATGTTTTAATAAAATTTCATAAAATTTTAGTACAAAGTTATTATAAAACTTGATAGTTATAAAAATTTATAAACAAAAAGTATTAACGGTTAATAATAATTCTTTGTTTAAAGATAATGCTTGATTTATTATAAGAAGTTTTAAGCAAACTTTGAAATAATTTAGGTTATATTTGAAGTGAGTAATATAAATGTACTTGTTTAAATAAAACATAAAATGTTTTTAATAACTTTATGTAATGTGTGTAAGTGAGTGTGCGTGTGTAAGTAAATCTGGGTGTGTGAGTGTAAGTAATCTGTGTGTGAGTGTAAGTTAAATCTGTGTGTGTGTGTGTGCTGTGTGTGTGTGTGTTTGTGTGTGTGTGTGTGTGTGGTGTGTGTGTGGTGTGTGTGTGTGTGTGTGTGTGTGTGTGTAAGTGTAAAATGTGAGTGTCTAGGGGTATATGTAAGTGTGTGTGTATTTGTGTTCTAAATAATAATAACAATAGGTATGAAGTAAATAACACTAAGTTAGCAATACTCATAAAAAAATAAAAAAAATAATAAAAATAATAAGAAAAATAAATAAAAATAATAAAAAAAAATAAAAATAATAATAAAAATAAAAATAATAATAAAAAATAATAAATAAAGATAATAATAAATTAATAAAAATAAAGTAAAATAATAATGAATTAAAATAAAAATAATAATATAATAAATAAAAAGTATTTAAACAAGTTAATGTTAATAAATATATGAGTTAAAGCAGTAAAGCATATAAGTTAAAGCAGTAAAACATGAGTTAAAGCAGTAAAGCATGAGTTAAAGCAGTAAAACATATGAGTTAACAGCAGTAAAAATGAGTTAAAGCCAGTAAAACACAAGTTAAACAGTAAAGCAGTAAAACAAAAGCATACCTAATCCCCCCTTTGGTGTTAGGTCACACCTTATTGATTTACTGATTTACTGCTTTAGTAATGTAATGTTTAATAATATATGAGTTAAAGCGGTAAAACATATGAGTTAAAGCAGTAAAAACATGAGTTAAAGCAGTAAAGTCAGTAAAACAAAGCCATACTAAAGCCCTAATGTTGCTAGGTCCACACCTCTATTGTTTACTGATTATGCTTTTAAGGTATGGTAATGTTTAATAACATATATGAAGTTAAAGCAGTAAAACCATATGTTTTAAAGCGTAAAACATGATTAAAGCACGTAAAACTGAGTTAAAGCAGTAAAGCAGTAAAACAAAAGCATACTAATACCCCTTGGTGTTAGGTCACACTTCTATTAGATTTACTGATTTACTGCTTTAAGGTATGTAATGTTAATGTTTTTAATACAATTTCGTACCATTGTAGTAAAATAAAATGATTATAATATCAGACACTCTGGGATTTTTTTTCTTCTTACATAAATAAATTTTTTAAAAATTATAAATTAAAAAAGTATTAAGTAAAAAGTATAAAGAAAAATAATGTTAATAATATATGTGTTAAATAATAGGTCCGTATGAGTTACAGTTTTAGGTTCTCGAAATGTTTTTAATTAAAAATGTTTAAGTATGAATAAAAATGAATGACTCAAAGTATATTTGAAAAGAAATTCTTTGAAATGTTTAAGTATGAAATTAAAATGATGAATGACTTATAGTATATTTAATAATTTTTCATCCCGCGGAAAATTGCGGCCTGCGGGCAGCGCGCGGCGGGGCGGGAACGCGAAAATATTGCGCCTGCGGGCGCACGCGCGGGCGGGCGGAAACGCGGCGGGCGGGGACGCGGCGGGTCGCACCTGCGGGTGGGCGGGTTCGTGGGTCTTCACGCGGAGAGATCATGCGGCGCCCTTGATGGTACGCTTATGAACTAGGGGTAGACATCAATATTAGCTATGTTCTTTGGTGTAGGTAGAAAAGGTTAGAAAATGTATCAATGCTGCGGCATCAATCCATAAAGTTGAGGCTCACAATGCTGAGGCTCAATTGCTAGGGCAATCAAATGCTGAGGCATCAAAGTTGGGGGCATCAAAGGTGGAGGCATCAAAATATCGAGTGTGTGAGTGTAAGTGTTAAGTGTCTATGACGAGTGGTAAGTGTGTATAGTGTCTGTGTGTATAAGTGTCATAGTGAATGTGTGTATAAGTGTCGTATGTATGTGTGTATAAGTGTTAGAAAAATGACTAACTCATAGTAGGAAGCATCCTAACAACTTTATAATAACACCAATCGATTCCTCATACCTTATAACCTAGGGGTAGACACCCAATATTAGGGCTATTCCTAGGCTCAGGGGAGGCTAGAAAAGGCTTGAAAAAAGTGGCACTCAGTTGGCACTATGTTGCACTCACTTGGCACTCATTGGCATTCACTTGGCACTCACCTGGCACTCCCCTGGCACTCATAGAATACTCGTAGAAACTAATAGAACATCCCTAGATACTTCTTACGGGGATTGGGAACAATCAAAGCCATCAAGTTAGCGTAGGGTCAAAAATTGAGCCAAGATATATGTCAAGATATCTGCCGAAATATTACCGTCACTCAAGTGTAAGACATCAAAAAGGGCTAAGCCCCTAAAGGAAGGACAAAAAATTACCGTGGGCAAAAATTGACCCATGGTATATGGCAAGGTCAAGGCCGAAATATCATGGTCAAACAAGGTAAAGACATCAAAAACGGGCTAAACCCCTAAAGGGTAGCCAAAAATTACCGTGGGCCAAAATTGACCCATGGTATATGGCAAGGTTTAAGGCCGAAATATCATGGTCAAACAAGGTAAAGACATCAAAAAATAGGGCTAAGCCCCTAAAGGAAGATCAAAAATTACCGTGGGCCAAAATTGACCCATGGAAGACCAAAGGGTTGGTCGAAAATTAGGGTGGGGTCAAATTGCCCATGGCAGACCAAAAGGGTTGGTCGAAAAATTAGGGTGGCCAAAATTGACCCATGGAAGACCAAAGGGTACCAAAATTACCGTGGGCGCAAAATTGACCCATGAAGACACCAAAGGGTGCCAAAATTAAACCGTGGGGTCAAAATTGACCCATGGAAGACCAAAGGGTTAGCCAAAAATTAACGTGGGCCAAAAATGACCCATGGAAGATCAAAGGGTAGCCAAAAATTACCGTGGGCCAAAATTGACCCATGGAAGACCAAAGGGTAGCCAAAAATTAACGTGGGCCAAAAATGACCCACGGAAGATCAAAGGGTAGCCAAAAATTACCGTGGGCAAAAATTGACCCATGGAAGATCAAAGGGTAGCCAAAAATTAACGTGGGCCAAAATTGACCCATGGAAGACCAAAGGGTAGCCAAAAATTAACGTGGGCCAAAAATGACCCATGGAAGATCAAAGGGTAGCCAAAAATTAACGTGGGCCAAAATTGACCCATGGAAGACCAAAGGGTAGCCAAAAATTAACGTGGCCAAAACAAGGTTAAGACATCAAAAAAGGGCTAAGCCCCTAAAGGGTGCCCAAAAATTACCGTGGGCAAAAAATGACCCATGGTCGAAAAAATTAGGGGGGCGTAAAATAGGGGGGGTAATACGTACAACGGTTGCTGACGCAACCGTTTGGCGCAACCCTTCTTCGAAGGGTTGCCAAAAATTAGGGTTGCCGAAAAATTAGGGTTGCCAAAAAATACCGTGGGCCAAAAATGACCCATGGAAGACCAAAGGGTTGGTCCGAAAAAAGGTCAAGGCCCAAAAAGGTAAAGGCCCAAAAAGGTCAAGGTCAGGTAAAAATTCGAGCTCAAAAAAGGTCGCGGTCAGAAAAGGTCGGGAAAAGCAAAGTACATTTTTGCCATGCAATATGCCCTTGCTCCCTACTAACTGGTAATCCGAGCTACGCCCGAGCAAGCCCGAGTTGTAGGAGTCGCCTATGATTTATAATATAAATATGTATACACATCTATAAATATATGCTGTTATATATATTATATATATATATATATATATAATATTTTATATATATATAATATATATATATAATATATACATTATATATATATATATATATATATATATATATATATATATATATATATATATATATATATATATTATATTAACTTATATGGGGCGTTGGCAGGATTAACATTTTGGGGGGGGGGCAAACAGTTGAGTGATATATATATATATATATATATATATATATATATATATATATATTATATATATATATATATATATATAATATATATATATATATCATATTTATATATATATATTATATTATTTATATATATATATATAATATATTATATATATATATACTGAAGATTGATGGAACTCCTTAATTTTCAGATTCTACAAAATACCTAAGACACTATGGAGAAGAACCGTGAAGATTTAAGCGTTGCCCAAAAGCGTAATTGCAACAGGGGAAGTTGGATACGGTTCGAACGAAGAAAATAGACCATTTTTTGTAAAGGCTACCAATGAAACTGGTGACGAGGTGCAAACTGAATGTGATCAAAGTCACCAGGTCAGCACCGTGTAATTAAATTCTTCTAACTTATCGGAATCACAAGAGAGTACTGCAAGTGCTTCCTACAATGATTTGATCTCTAACCCTCTTCCGATAACCGAAAATAGTAATTTTCATGAACCTTTAAACCTAAAAGAAAATGTTAGTCTTAGCGTCCCACCCCTGGTTAACCAAAGGGACCGTTCCCTAAAAGAATTTAGAAAAATCCCCAACCGTACTGACTACTACTCATTTAAAAGTAAAACTGGACAAACAGTTGACAGATTCTGGCTATGCTACTCACCAACTTTAAATGGTGTTTATTGCGAGCCTTGTTGGCTTTTTAGTGATTGTTCTGAAGCTAAAAGTTGGCGTGAGGGGAAAATTTGTGACTGGAAGGGCTTGAATAAGAGAATTAAACGTCATGAAGGTAGTGTCGCCCACCTAACCGTTTGTGCCACATCTTCATGGAAAAACAACAAAAAAAGTAGTAGATACAATTTCTGAAGAACGGAGAAAATGGAAAGATATTTTTATGAGAATCATTGATGTTGTGCGTACATTGGCTTTATGTTCTTTGCCATTTCGAGGGCATAGGGATGATATCAACAAAATCGGACAAACACAAAGTGGAAATTTTCTTAATATTATTCATTTGTTATCTCGTTATGACTCCTTACTAAAAGCTTATATTATGAGTGAAAAGTCTAGATCAAAATGAAATCATCAATCTCTTAGGAGATTCAGTAACACAATCTTTGCTGTCAAAAATTAATTCGGCTCCTTTTTACTCTATTATTGTTGACAGTACACAAGATATATCAAAAGTAGAACAAATGAGTATTATCATCAGATATGTAACAGTATCTGAAAAATCTGCAAGTGAAAATAATAAACTCAAAATAAATGAGTCCTTTCTCGGTTTCTGGGAACTAGATGACCAAACCAGTGAAGGATATGAGAGCAAAGTTTTGGGAATTTTGGAAAAGTATGAAATTGACATTGAAAAATGTCGGGGACAAGGATATGATGGTGCTGCCACAATGAGTGGTCAGTATTCTGGGTTGCAAATTAGAATCAAGGCTAAAACTCCAAATGCAGAATATATCCATTGTGCTTCCCATAGTTTAAATTTAGTAGTCAATGATTCAGTGTCACATGTACCTCAGATTTGTCAGTTTTTTGATACTGTAGAGAAGGTTTATGTCTTTTTCAGTGAAAGCTTACCTCGCTGGCAAGAATTAAATAAAACTGTTAGTGGAGATATCAATGTGAAAAACATAACTTTGAAAAAACTGTGTCCCACAAGGTGGTCGTCTCGTAATGACTGTTTGTTTGCTCTTAAAAATGATTTCAAATGCGTCATGAAATGTCTGACAGAAATTAGTCTGCACAGTACAAAGAAGAAAGTAAGTGAAGAGGCCCTTTCAATCCTACATCACCTTGACAACTTTGACTTTATACTCTGTCTTACACTTGAAAGTAAGGTGCTAGAAGCAGTCAACATTGTGTCAAAACTTTTACAGAAAGAGACATCAGATTTGAATCAAGCTTGTTTGTATTTGGACCGAGCACGTGATGCCATGAAGAAATTGAGAGCTAACTTTCCAGACTTTTTGGCTGATGCAAAAAAGGTCGCAAGTTCCTGGAATATCATGCATGAAATGAAACAAAAGCGTCAGAGAATTGTCAAGAGGTTTCACGATGAAATTGTTTCTGATCACAGAATTGAAGATCCACTCAAAGCTTTTGAGGTAAATGTGTTCAATGCGTCTCTAGATGTTATAAATCAACTCGAAATGAGATTTGCTGGCTTACAAACTATTGCCGAATACTTTTCATTTTTGACTCCACAAAATTTGAGTACTTTGTCAAATGAGGAAATCAAGGAAAAGGCAAGAGCTCTTGCAAGCAAATATTCTTCTGACATATCTGACAACTTTGAAGAGCAGGTGATTTCCTTTAAATCTCTGTTCTCCAATGAAATCGGCCAAAAGAAAAACATGAAAGAAATTTCCAGCCTTTTGATTGAAGACAACAATTGCCTAACATCGTGCTTTCCTGACGTCACCACTGCAACAGCAGAACGCAGCTTTTCCAAACTCATGCTGATAAAATCGTATCTACGAAGCACAATGTCCCAAAGTCGCCTGCGTGATCTGGCTGTTTTAGCAATTGAACACGAAGAAACACGCCAGATAGACATTAATTACATCGTAGAAAAGTTCCTTTCATTGAAAAAAAGAAGATTAGGACATTTTTAATCTACCATTTTGTGATTCTTTTGGGCATATTATTTACATTATCTTACAACATAATATACAGTATATACAGTGATATCCTTTAAATTTTTTGAAAAGACGTATAATATAAACTAATTTCAATGTAAACCATTATCATTTAATTATAAACCAAAATATTTGTCCAAAAAAGATATCTAATACATATAATAAATTTAATATAATTATATCTAATAAATATACCCTCAACTTTGTCTTAAAAACTATTTTTCTTAGGGCCCCCTATAGCTTTTTGCAGGCAGGCCCCCAAAACCTTACCGCCGCCACTGTATGGATTAGGTATTAACTTTAAGTCAATTTGTAAAATAATGGATAGTGAAGGAGGAGTAGAAACTTTAGCATATTTAGATGAAGAAGGAGAAGAATAAGAAGATTTAGGAGTGGTAGAGAGTTTAGAGGATTTAGAAGATGAGAAAGAACACTTAGAAGAAGATGATTTAGTAGAGGATGATTTAGAAGAACAAAAAGATTTAGAAGAAGATTTAGAGGATTTCGAAGAAGAAGAAGATTTAGAGAGATAAGAATGGGGGGTTTTAAGGCAAGAAGAAGAAAAGGGAACATCTTTAGTAATTTCAGGAACCGAAAGAAGAACCTCAATTAAATTACTACTATTATTTATTATGCAACGTTCATCATCTTTTACTGGGGAAGGCGTTTCGTAACCAAAGAGTTTCACGTATCTTTTCTGTAATCTGGATTCCCTTTGAAAATGGCTTGGTCTTTCTGATAATGTCTCTTTAACAAAAGGAGTGTTCCCTCGGATGAGACACGGTGCTACTTGGACCATGGGGGTTACCTTTTTAGTAGTGTCTGTGTTTACCTTAGCGGAAATTCTCCTAATATCTGGTTTTATGTTTATTCTTTGGGTGAAATTTCTTCTTTGGTTTCTCTTTTTCGTTCGTTTTTACTAGAATTATCCTCCACCAAGTAAGTTGACGAACCATACATTCCAAACTTTTTGAATTTATGAAACTTTGGGATCTTAAAGGTTCTGTGTTGGTCATCTTCTATTGTTACTAATTACGAATGCTTGGATTTTTTAAAGAACTTATAAAGTTGTAATAATATTTCTTCCATTGGGAAGCTGGCACTATTACTCGCATATAAATTTACAAAGGTTATGTGAGTTTCTCTTCCTTGAAGATAATTTTCTTATATTATTTGTCTGATATCTTGTATTCTTTGTTATTTATAAGCATCTCTATATTTACCGGCCAAGAAATGCCGTTCTCTACTGTTCGGAGGAATAGTCAAAGAAATTATGGGCCGTCACAGAATTCATTGTCATTTTTTTCCTTTGAAATAGTTATGCCTAATTATCTAATTTGTCTGGTAAAAAGAGATGAAATATTACAGGGTTCACACTTTCTGGAAAGTCAGGGAAAGTCAGGGAAAAAAAATTTGGTCAGGGAAAGTCCAGGAAAAACGTTTTTAAGATATGGCTGAAAAGTCAGGGGAAATTCCAAAAAATAGTCAGGCGAAATTTTAAAAGTTTTCAAAAACATAGAAGAATGTTTCCATGGACCAAGTTTTGCATATTTGTGATAAATTTTTTTCGGCTCACTGAGTATTAGATTGGGAAAAGAGATCAGTATTTGATAAGTGAATGAAAAGGATGGGCGAGGAATGACATTCCATAAATCTACTTCTATCCTGTTTCTTTCTATTTTTAGTTCACTATACCTACTTTTCTTCCTAATTCTGTCGTAGACAGGTTGTGCCAAGTTCATCCTTTTATTGGAAGGTTGATTGGTGTTATGTATGTATTTTTATATTGTATATTATTGACTTAATCTGTTTTATTCATTTTCTTTTTAGGTGATTTTATACTTTTTGAGGTTGTTTTTTTTTTTTTTTTTTTTTTTATTTTGAGGTTTTCAAGTGATTTTTGGATTTTGTGCAGTTGAAGGTTATTTATTATTTATTTATAAGGATGACTTCGAAACAAAAACAACTACCGTTTAACGACCAGTGGGTTGGACGTGCAAACTAAGCCCAACAGGTCTATCAGGTGGTTGTGTAAAGGAGAACCCTGGATGAGTTCCAAGCATACTGTAAGAGTATGTAAAAAAAACTTGATCTATCATAAGCATGGGGACCGCGAAGCCGATAGGTTTCCCATTCAAGAGGGAAACTCATGCTTTGAATTTAAGTGTCCTACATCTAAGAATCATTGAAAAACGTTTTCGTTACCGTATGTGTTCTAATAATACAAATATTAGTGAAAAGTGTGGGCGACTAAAATTATTGCCATTCCATCAACTTTCTAATCATACTCAACCTAATTGTGAAAATGACCCTGAGTGTTCTATTAAAAACCAACCCAAAATCAGTTAATCAATCAGTTTCATCTTTTGCATTTAAGATGATGTTACAGGATCTGAAATTCTATGGGCATTAAAGGTGGTGGATGATAAAATGTCTTAGAACTCGTGTGCAGAGTATAGGGGAAACATTTAAAATAATGTTTCCAAATAGTGCGGTAGCTTCAAATTTTGAAATGGGGCCGATGAAATGTGAATATGTGATTAACCATGGATTGCTCCCTATTTTTCGTAGGAAAGCAAAAAAACACAATACACTCTACTTGCAGTGAAGCTCATTCTACCCTTGAGATAAATTCAAAATATTTTTGGATGGTGATTGTCTTTATATGAGACTTGATTAGTTTTTTTCTTCTATACTGTACTGGCGAACAGGGTTGCATTGATTAAATCAAATTTGATTAATCAAGTTGATTTAAATCGATGTGATTTGTTTTATGAAATAATATGTTCAGGGTTGATTTTTTTGAATTATTTGGATTTAGTGGAAGATTTAAGATTTTTTTTATGGCAAATTTCAGTTAATTATTGTAATGATTTACTAGGTATTTCCTAATTAATGATATATTTTATTTCATCTGTATAATAAGCAAATTCATCAATCGGATTTTCAAGAATTCATTTTCAATAAAGAAATAAATAAAATTCGATTACTCAGTTACTTATATAGGCTATATAGTACTAGCATATAATAAATATTTATTATTTATATATATTAGATATATATATATATATATATATATTATATATATATAGTATAATATATATATATATATATATATATATAATTTAAAATGAAAATTTTTTTAAACTAAATAATAATTATTATTAACTGAATCCTATTATTAATTAGGTGATAAAAAGGGTTTCTTTATTGATTCTATCAAAATGTTAATAAAAGCAAATTTGTGCATCCTATTGAAAATCAAAGGAAATCAAAAAAATCATGATTTTTGGGATTTATTTTTAGGCTAATTTTTTTTTGTTTTTGTAGTTTGCTACTTACCTTCCAGTTTATCGGTTTGATTAATGATAGTATGTTTCATATATATAATAAGAAAAATTCAATCAATGAGTGTTATAATTATTTTAAGATAAAGATAATAAAAAAATTAGAATTATAATATTATATATATATTCTATATAATGTTAAACCTTTAATTAAAACGTAATAATAATATACTACTAAACTTATTTTAATGAGGTAAGTAATTAAAGGATTACTTTACTAAGTTTTAGTCAAAATAAATAATAATTAAAAAGGAAATTTATACGAGAAAGGAAAAGATCAAAAAAATCAAATAAATGAAAAAAAATCATCAATTTTTTATGAATTTTTTTTGGATTTTTGTTAAATAAAAATTCAAAAAAAATCACCCAACCTTGCCTGGGAATCAAATGTTATGTGAAAATTTGTGGCAAGAATTATTTAAATTGAGGGACTGATATTTTCGCATAGAAATGCGACAGTGGAAGCACTAGAGAAAATTAGCCCAGATTTTATTTGCGGTTTTGGAGGACGAAGTTTGATTTTCTTCAAAGAACATGCTCAGTGTGATGTCTTTTATCATATCTGTTTTGCTTTAACGTATCTTTCAAACTCCATAAATGTTGAGCAAATGTAAGAGCTGCCCAAGGGATATATGAAGAACATCTCAAAGAGTCAAACAGCAAACCAAGGAAAAGAAGATAATTAGACAAAGGTTTGAAAAAAAGAAAGACTTATCCATACAGATTCTATAAACTTGAAGACAGGAGAAAATGTTAAAACAAAGCTTGACAGAGGAAGAGGCTATAAAATCAAAAATTCAGTTTGCTTGAGAAGAAAAAGTAACCTAAATCTCCCCATTAGAAAACTTTGTGATCACAGTGCGACGGATTAAGGAAAAATGTATGAAGCTTTTAATTTATTTCCTTTTTGTATAAATAAAAAAAGAAAAAACTTTGGGTAAAAATAAAATAGGAGTGCTCCGTTTGAACGAGGCTATAGAGACCTTTTAATGGTTACTTTAAAAAAATAAAAGTATTTTTTATTATATTTCATCCATGATAATGAACAGTTTCTAAAGTAAAATTTTCAATAATTTAATGTGATGAACTGAGTAAATAGGCTGCAATAATGATTAATAGAGATATTTTATATGCCATAAGTAACGAACACGCCGCTTGGTCAGGGAAAATTTGACGGATTGGTCACGGGGAAATGTCAGGGGAAAGTCAGGAAATCTTATTCAAAATTTTCCAAGTCTTTTTCACCTGTATTAGTAACTTACTCCAAAATCAATAATTAAGCAATTATTATATAATTTTAAGAGTAATTTCTAACATTTCTGCTCGAGATAGCAATAATTAATAAATCATATATTATACTGGTATATTTTCTAAACTAATAATAGGCCAGATGAGACAATATAAATAATAATATAAACAAAATTAAGTGCATATCGCCTCGGAATGTAATGTTCTTTTGCGCATTTTCCATTACCATTCCTAAAGGCGAGCTAACAACAACTTTCTCCTTGGAGACTATTGTTTTGAATTGAATTAGTGAGCAGTTATGTGATGACGTATCATCATCCGCAAGACACAGCAGAAGCAACTATGTTACTAGTTCAACTACCAAATTGACTTTGTTGCAACAACATAAACATAATATTTACAACAAAAAAAAATAATAAATAAAATTCATCTAAATTCAACAATACTTTAATCAAAAGGTCTTCAGGTTATAATAAATCTTTATTAATAAAAGTCTCAACATGAACTAAATTTCTTTAAAATAGTCTCAATATTAATAAAATAACTAATATACCAATAATATTCCTAATCTTGTATTCTATTGGCCTCTTTTGTATCCTTTCATAATTTTCAACAGGTCCTTGAGATCTTAAATTATATGGATTATCATCATCATTATCATCATTCTCATCATCATCATCATCATCATCATTATTATTATTATTATTATTATTATTATTATTATTATTATTATTATTACTATTATTATTATTATTGATCTGCCCATATATATATTATATATATAATATATATATATAATGTATATATTATAAGATATAATATAAAGTAATATATATATATATATAATATTAGATATATATATAATTATATATATAATATATAATATATATATATATATATATATATGATATATATAATATATATAGTCATTATTATTATTAGATTATTATTATCTATTATTATTATTTATTATTATTATTTATTTTATTATTATATTATTTTCATTATTATTATTATATTATTATTATTATTATCTTGCCAGTTCGTCAGTTGAGGTAAGTGTGCCGTGACACTGCATCGGAAAGAAAAGTAGTAGACATAAGAAATTAAGGACATTAAGGAATATAGAGACAGTGAAGAAGCCAGCATGGCCGTTCCGAGACTGTCCCAGTCAACCCAACTAACCAAACACTTCGCATCATGCAAATCCACAAAAGCACCCTAGGGCTTGTCAAAGTAATTGTAACTAAAAAATCCACCAATTTGGCTAAGCCAAAAATAACAATTATATATATATTATATAATACATATATATTATTATATATATATATAATATATATATATATATATATATATACTATATATATCATATATATAGTATACTATATATAATATATATATAGTATATATATTATATATATATATATATATATGGATACCAACATTGTTATGCATTAATAACTAAGTCATGGTCACACATGCAGTTTAACATTAATAACTACTATAACTAAAAACGCGCCCATTTGGCTTCGTCTAAATATATGTATATGATACCCTAACCCATCTACTTATACCTATCGCTCATCACCCTTGTTCTTATTAATAATAGTTGAGCATATTCTGGTCAAGTTCACCACCTGCAATATCATCAATATTGCTCTGAATGTGCAGAGTATCCATTCACAAAATTTAACAACCCTATACTGGATGCATGCATTTCTTATATCATAGATGGCATGCTCTTCCTCTTAATTTTTCTTATTTAATGCCCCCCTTGGTCACCTGTGCCGCATGCTCTACTATGAAAAAACTTATGGTCGTCTGTATAATCATAAATGTAAAATGATTTTGTAAGACTTGTATCATTCCCCTCTGAAAATATTCCTTTCACAGAAACATTCCAAACTCCTTCAGCCTTTTCCTCATAGCTCTTACCTCAAACCCAGAAATCACCCCTTGTTGCTCTACGTTGCACTCGCTCTTAGCATATCTAGTCTTTTCTTTAAATAAGGGGGTCCAAATTTGTGCGCAAATGATCTATGTACTTGAGCCTAACATAGCTATCTATACAGTTTTGACTTAATAACTTCCTTGTCTTGTAAACAACATGCGATTTATTATGCCCAGCATCTTATTAGCTTTATTCTAGCTTCCAAACAGCTGATTAGCTGACTTTCAAATTAGCTGCTTATAATCACACTAATATTTTTCTTGGTCACAGGACTCGAGCCAAATCCCCATTCATTATCGTAGTTAAAACTTTTATTTGAAGAACTTTAAAATACTACACCTTTCTTCACTTTGAATAACAATTATTTAGAACGTTTATCTGCCCACCCAAAGAAGTTTATCAAATCATTTTTGAATCTTTATACATCCTCACATTCCTAACTGTGGTGGCCAATTTGATATCATCTGCAAACTTAGAAAACCTTGCATTAAGTCTGCGTCTAAATCTATCGTATTGTCTTGAAAGAAAATAGATAATAGACTGAAGCCTCTGGACCAACTTCCCATTCTCTTTATAATTATAACTGATGATTATTAAAAAAAAAGATTTCAAATTGGAATAATTTTAACCTTATTTGTTTCGCAAACCACTCTTAATCCAACCAATGTACCACTCCACCTATACCACCATGCAATAACTTCTTCATCAGCCTTATGTGTGGGAACCTTATCAAAGCTTTTGCTACAGTTAAAAATACAATATCAACTGGAACTCTTCCTCGGTCAATGCAGTCAGTAATGTATTCCATAGATTCTAAAAGGTTTGTCTGAGGACATGACCTACCTTTTTTGAAACCGTGCTGGGAGTTAAACAATACCTTGTTTCTTCTAAATATTTCTTCTATATGACCTTTCATTAACTTTTCCAGAGCTTTTACAACCAGAGATTGTTAAGCTAACTGGGCCTATAATTTCCCAAATCTTCCCGATTATCTTTCTGTTGATAAAAGACACAGAACATATGGTGTTTTCCGAGTCATTCTCGGTACCTCACCGAATGTTATAGATCGCTTAAAAAATCAATGCAGTTGCTTACAATACTGGTAACTGCCCATTATTAGTATTCGAAAATAAAATATTCAGGGCTGCAGCGTAATGGGATCAATAGTGAATCTAATTAAACGTTTTAGATATCTTTTACGTTCATTAAATTCAAATTTATAAAAGTCTATTTGTTAATGCATTACAAGAACTATTAGTCTCCAAACTATTATCTAATCTTTCCCTCAGTAAACAACTGTATCAAAATTAAGCATGAAAATTGTTGACCTTAAACTCCTTATTCTGGAACTCACTAAATTAAGTCATAAATGTTAATTGGACCCAGATTTCCTATTCTTACTTTTAAAATTTATAACAAGCTGAAAAAGCTTCTTCATGGTTCTTATTACTACTTCCGTGCTAAATTAATTTTCTCCTCTCTTTTTTGCCTTTCTTTATTGACTGGTTAAAGTTCATTTCTATTGTTTCCTATCAAGTTTTCTAAATCATCTTTCCTATTTACTACCCTTGAATATTTTAAAACCAATCTACGCTTTTCAATTAATTTTCTCCTTATCTCGTCTAATTCCACCAAAACAGGCCTTTTCTCTTCACCACCCTAATGGTTTATCTTTAAAACATACTGGACTGAATATTCATTAAAATTTGCATAAAGTGTTCCCACATGATAAAACAGTTTTTGTCTTGAAACTCTTTATCCCAGTCAGTTGGACTATTAAGAATTTTTTCGAAAACCGTTAAAGGTTTTGATGTAAAACACAGGAAATTCTCCAAATTATATGTGGCAATTTTGGCCCAAGATCACATTCATTATGAAATCTAATTATATTATTGCGGCACTAGAAGTCCTAAATTCTCCTCAACTCTTAATTTCATCCACCATACTTTCATCTTTAGTTAATATTAAAGTCTAATAGTGCATTGTGTATCTTTTGGGTTCTTGGACCATCTGGTCAAAAAAGTTATCAGTTAGTACAATTTATGAATGCAGAACTACTATGGTCCATTATTAGACAAGGAATCCGCAAGAATGCAGGGGAGGAAGAATTAAAAGTCACCCATGATGACTGATATACGCTTTTTCTTAACTGGGGCATGCTGTTCTAATTTCTTTCACAATTTGCTGCGTTTAATTCTTGACTCTGCCAGGAGGTCTAATTAAAAATTCCCTTTATATTCTAAATTGATTTGTGTATAGACAAGGAAAAGCCTCATCGTCGGGAGGCTTTTTATTTTTACATGATTAATTTTTAAGTCAATCATTTAAATACAGATTGAATATTCTTTTTAAAGCTTAAAGCTTGCCACACCACACCGCTTGCTTTTCCTCTTACCGCTTGGTATAAGATAAAGTGAATATCCGTCTATTCATTTATTCCGAAAGGAAGTCTCCATTATAATCTCTTCGATTAACCCATTGTCTCCATGTATGAAAATACATGTCTAGATTCTCATTTATGGTATAAATCAGCTCAGTTCAATCTTTTTTATTTTCCTTAAAGTTGATGTTTCTTATGTGTAAAAACATTTGATACTCGAAATGACTGTTATTTTACTTGCTATCATCATGCATTTGAACCTTGTAACATAGCTTATTTATCTCCCCCACTATTTACAGTTACCATTGCTATTTGTGTCCAGATTTAGCCCACCACCCACAACTTTACTTAGTTTTTTTGCTAAACAGGTCTCCAAACTGGTACTGAAAAGCCCAACACCGTTTACGACTCAAGTGTGAAGACGTCCATCTGCTGCATTAAAAGATCTTATTATCAAGAAGTTTCGTCTTCAGTCCAACCTAAAATCCAAAAAAACCTGATGATATGTTTCTTGGATATCAGAATAACAATTCCTAAACCCTTTCATTTACACCTATATCCACAGGGCGACCGCTACTCACTCGCAGCATTCTAGCTCGACCTGCACCTAACCTTGGTAAGAATCCCAGAAAGAGGAAATCATGCAGCCTTCTTCTTATCCTAGAGCTTCTCAATCCCTTATGAATCAGATCTTGCTTTGGCATTAATTCCTATTCATATCATAATTGAAGTTCTTAATAGAGTTATCTATTTATGGAATATAGCTATTAAAATACTCATCACATTCTGAATCAATCAATTTGTAGAATCAATCTCTCATATCCACGATATCACTCTCGATATCACTCAGTTCATTGGCACCTGATAACATACTCTCAATATCGTTTCTTTTATTCTTATTTTTGAAAAGTCCTAGCAGGTATCGTATTTCATAGAGTTCTCCAAATTAGCAATGGCATTCAGTCTCCCTTTTAGAAAACTCAAACATTACCCATTGGGACTCTCTGATCCCTCCCATGCTGGGAAAGACAGTCGAACCTGTTGTACTGCATAGGTAACGATGCTGCACTCGCTTTCGAGTATCCTCATCTGTTAAATGTATGTAATTCAAGAGTTTCTAAAAACTCTATTGCATCTGCAGACCTATTATTCAACTACTTTTACCCTTTTCCCTCTTAGCTTCCGTCTACCCCATATCCCGCTTTCCCTTCCTCGCCTCGACATTCCTAACTGAATTTTTTTTCCTAACACTTCCCTCCTGTCTCAATACTCAAAAATACTCTTCTTTCAATCCAGTGCATATTTTTCACTCAATCTTGCAAGCTCCTTTCCTTAACAACACATATCTCTGCATTCTAAAACACAAACAGGGCAGCTATTCACATATTCACCTCTTACATCCCACTGTATATCACAACCAGGAACCATGACATTACTTTAAATTATGAATTAGCAGTTAGCTGTACCTATTATTTTTACCAAGACTACAGGTTTAAATATCACTAAAGCCAAAAAAAGAAAAAATAAACTAACTCCTTTAAAACAGTAAAAATTTGAAAAACAAGCCAAAAATTTAGCTTTAGAGCTAGGCCAGGGATATAAAAAAAATTATAGAGGTAGGCTTAAACTGTGTGTCTGACGTGTAAAACTTAATTTAATGTTAAATTATCACATAAATTATAGTAAACAAATTAGTAAAGAATATTTAAATACAGGAAAAATTTACTATTTAAGAATCCAAATAAAGCCTCACACAGAAAATAAGTAATATTCTCCTTACCTATGTTATCGCTAGGGTTAGCTATCAAATTATATATTATCACAAAATTAATAAACAATTGTTAAGTACTGTAGTTAAGATTACACTGAAATGTGACAAAATCAACACAATTTGTTACTAAATTCACTTTCAAATTCACAAATTATAGTAGTAAAATGGGAGAGCAAAAAGAAGCACACCCTCACTCAATGGCCACTCTGAAACTTCGTACAGAAGAAGTATTGACACAAGGTTCGAAAAGAAAAGGCCCAGCGCTACCGCCCCCTTCTATACCTATTAGTGAGAGCTCGTCGCATTCAGAAAACCACCTTATGAGCTTCACGGGACCGCGACGGACGCTCACTATGGCATATCGTCAAGTGTTAAGTTCATTCCCCTGGGCACCAGGTGAGCACAAACCATACCCTCACAAAAAACCCCTCCATTCACTTCTATTTATATGCACCTTTAATTCTCGCCTCTGCCAAACTTACACTCCTTTCCTTCATAGGCATTCCTTTACTTGACTCAATCCACTTTTTCGTGCGGTGCCCGCCGAGCCGGTCGTCCAACACACTGCACCACTATAACAATATTTTTTCCCGGCTTAAAAAACCCAAAAAAACACCCCGGGAAAAAAACCCTGTTGGTATTTTTCCCTTTTCCTTTTATTATGACCACCATCTCAACGTACTTTCATTTATTCTTCTCATTTACCTCTTTCTTCCACACACACAACTCTCCAATACGTTCATCTCATTTTTATCAATTAATTTCACAAGCCTAACATGCCCCTAAGATTGTCCATCTGAAAACATTGAAATTTAGAGATCCATACCTCTTTATTCCAGACCTAGGCTCACTACTTTACATTAACACAGGTAACAACATACCCTTCATGTAAGATCCTTAGCGCAACTCAAGACTTAGTCCCTTTACGATTTAATGATTTAATTGCACCAGCCCCTTCCTGCCATTCACGAACTTCTTGCTACTACACACTCTGCATCATCGTTTCCCTTTTCATCCAACAGATATATCCTAAATAAATTTAACTCAGACACTTGTTCCAGCTGGCTGGACCATCTAACCATAACTTCACACCGACGGACTTCCGTCACTTACAACCATAACGCTTACTTTATCTAACGTTTACTTTCAAACCCCTCCCTTTACACACCCTTGCCAAATCTCTCTACCAATCCTCTCAAAACTCTCTTCAGTTCACCTCCACCAAAAGCAAAATCATCCGGCATCATAATAGTAGGGCAGCCCTCCACTCACCTCCATTTCTCCATCATTCTAAACACCATTTCTTGCCACCCCCATCTTTAATTCTTTTCATAACACATCCATAGTACAAATTGAATAACCAAAGACATAACACATCCCTGCCTCACTCCGCTATAATAATTAAAACCAATCACTTTTGACACCATTTATTCTACCACACGCTGCGCTTATCTCATGCATACTTTGATTCATGGCAGAAGAGCATACCACCAACATCATACATTACTTTAACACCTTGCCGATGGGGCTTCCCGTTTTAATCTTCATACGCCTGTTGCAAATCCAGTCGATTTATTCTTCTTGTCAATTATTCTCGCCTCATTTTCTCAGGTCATTTTGTTTCAATGTAAATTATTTTGAGTTAAATAAATTTCTACCACGTCCTAAAACGCACCTCTTTCTTCACCAAAATCAGTCCTTCAGTCACTGCGACGCAACTCTATCGACTAAAATACCAGCATTATATCTTCCCTCAACACTCACATAAACTAATTCCCCTATAATTCCTACAGTTCCCCCCTATCTCCCTTTTATCCCCTTATATAAGGGTAACTATTACTGCTCTCCTCCAATGCTCTGGACTATACCCTCCCATAAACGCTTTATTACGACAACTTCAAATCCAATCAATCACCATCTCGCCTCCGTTCTTGATCATTTCACCAGTAAGTTTCATTCAACCTTCTTCCAAACTGTTCATTCACTCTTCCCACTTTAACTTTCTCCTTGCTTAATGACCTCATTCCCAAAATACAATATTCCTTCTTGACCATCAAACCCACACACCTACATTTCACTATCACCTCTCATTACTGTTACTATGTATGCACATTTCTTGAAGTTTTCTTCGAAAGATTTATTATCATCAATTACAAATTTAGGCACCATCCTATTTCGGGGTGTGCGAATTCTCTTATTCATTATTCTAGAAGGCAGGTTGCCCCTTTATACTCAGTCCTAAAACCTTTTCTGCGCTTCTCTCAGAAAGAAGCTTCCTATTCCCGTTCTAAATCCCCATTTCATCCTCCTTCCAATCTCTTTAACTAGCATCGGTGTAGGAGGTTTACATCACATTCTCAAATCAGTGCGAAAAAACATTTTTCATTTCCATGCACAATACTTACCACGTAATCCCAATATTATGTTATCAGTATTTCTGTGGTACCTATCTTAGTTTTCGAGATATCATGCGGGTAAATTCTTTATCTAAACCATGTAGATATATATATATATATATAAATATATATATATATATATATATAATTATATATAGTTATATATATACTATATTATAATATATATATATATATATATATATAGATATATATATAATAATATATACGTATATAATATGTTGTGTGTGTGTGTGTGTGTGCGATGTAAAGCGTTTGTAGAGTTTGCAATTAATTGTGGTGTTGACTTTCATTGGTCGAAGAGGATTTTTTTTTTTAACATTTACAGACTTATGGAAAAACTGGGTCAAAGGGTATTGTATTGCGATACAGACTCATGTAATAAATGGATCAGACATGAATACCAACTGGCTTTCTTTAAATGATTTCTAATATATATATATAATATAAATATATAATATATAATATAATATATATATATATATATATATATAATATATATATTATATATATATATATATAATATATATATATTAATATATATATATTATATATATATATATATATATTATATTATATATATTTATATATATATATATCAGAGGTGGGTATCGCCAAATGTTAAAGTCCGCAAGTTCTCGCAGATAGCGACGATCCAAAAATAATTGTGGAATTGGCGATTGCGATAATTTGAGAGGGGGTCTAACATAGAAGGATTTGTTTCTTACGGGAGTGTGAGCAGCCGAAGAATTGTTGTACAGCCGGATACCATTCGTGTTATTAGAATAAGGTTTTTAAACACTTGGGAGCGGGGCTGATGTGAAATCTGAATAAATGGAAACTAACCTTGGTTAGGGAGTAGAATTCGAGAAAGGGCAATCATTATAATCATTATACGCCATTATTTCTGCCGTAAAAATTGAACATGAGGGGGGAGATGAGAGTATGGAAGAGGTTGGCGGTCAGGAAAAGGGGCAGCAGACGAAGCCAACACGTGTCCCGTTTTAGAGCCGTCAGTAAACACTGGAATAAATTCACAAGGAACTTACGAATGAGAGCATGATTGATGCGCTTTTTAGCAAGGCATCAGATGGGTTAGATTTGGAGAGAGAGGTCAGGCCATGGAAAGGTGGGAGGGGAATAGCCAAGGTGGTATTAGCCGATTCGTCGTAAGAGAAAAAGGCAGCAGCCTTTTGCAAAGGTGATTATTTAAAGAAATTTAAGAGCAAGCGGATCAAAATAACATAAATTAGGGATTCATTGAGGTATCCTGCAGGAATCGGCGTCAGAGCAGACGGTATTGGATTAAAGCGAAGATAAATTGTGCACATGACGTATTCCCTTCGAAGAGAGAGAGTGGGCATTCACATGGATTTCAACTTCAAGCTCACCCGGGGACGATCGGAAGGCTCCAGTGGAGATATGGATTCTCGCCTCGTTTTGGATGAGATCTAAACAGGTGTAGGCAGAGGTGGGTGAAGGCCTGACCATGTTACTACGCACAGTCACGAAGTCCAGCTTCGGATCGGATTTAGGCGAATTTTGAGTACGTAAAAGGAACCCAAATTTTGGAGAGAGATGACGTAATAGGTCTAATCGCGCGATGACAAGTTGTTTCAGGTGTTTAATATGCGGTGCGTAGTTCTAGAAATTTGGACTGTGTGAAAGTTTACGAGGAGATGGTGCGAACCCATATAAGGTTAGGTTCGCTGGAAGAAGGTGGAGGTTCTTCATTCCCGTTTTTTCCTTAAAAGCAGCTGCTGAGAGTTTTGGTGGAGAGAAATGGAAGCCATGGGAATTACCCATTGTGGAAATATCTCAATATAGTTGGAAGATTGGCTGTTCGAGAAAAGGTCAGTCTGGGCACCGACGTATATATAACGCCAGGTCATCAACATATAAAAAAATTGACATTGGCTGTCGCTGGGATAGAAGTAACGATGCATTAAATTCCAAGACCAATAGTAATAACTACTGTAAAAAATACTAACTACCTCTGCGGGAACGCCATTCATTCCAAGAGTAAGAGTGACGTGACAGAATAGAGGAAGCACGCGAACCTTGGGATGGATCTAGGTGTTGGATCAGGAGGCATTTTAATGAAGAAGAGGGAGTTGGTCCACGCGAAACCGAGCGAATGGGTTTAAGAAGAATCCCAGTTCCCACTTGTGTCATAAGCTTTTTCAAAGCCAAAGAAGACACCAAGAACCATCCCACTAGTTGAATAGGCTTCCCGGATGTCAATTTTTGCGTATACCAAACTGGAAGTTTGGAAAAGCCTGACGATTCATTAGAACAGGGAGAAAGCGGCCTGGAACCATTTTCTCCATTAATTTACAGGGAATGATAGAGTCAGCGAAATTGATCTGTGGTTGTCCGTCAACTTTGGATCTTTCCCAAAGTTTGGAATATTGAAGTTACAAAACTGTAGCCAAATAGATGGAAAAAGAAGTTTTCTATGCCAGATCTTGCTAATACAGATCCGAGGCAAAAATGCTGGGTCCGAGGGAGGGATATGACGGAAGCATGATTGTACAAATCAGTGTCTGGGTGGCAAACAGCAATCAGTCTTTGCTATTTCCATGGCACTTTGGATACTCTGCAAATGTTAAATAAAAGCACTGTTTATAGTCACTCGGTCTTCCCTTTCGCGGTTTAAAGAGTCGTCAGAGCAATGTTCTCAATTTTTGAAAGGGCTATCAGGATAGCGGAGAAAGACTCGAGTGTTAGCAAAACTATAGACCCTAAATGCATCTGCAACAGCAGCAGATGGTCAATACGGGAGGACTGTGGGTCAAAAGGAGGACTGGAGTGAAAAGTTAAGTTCGAAAAAAATTGCTTACTTGTTTGGCGATTAATTCGCCGAGATCTCGCCGCAGCTTCTTTGAAAAAATAATCAAGTTTGGGATGATACGGGTCCTTTTGTAGATGCTGTGTAGTTCTTTGTTCTCGTCGGTTAGCTTTTGCGCACTCTTGGGACCACCAAGGGTTGCCGGACCACCTGCCTTGCGGAAGCTATTGTGGAATGGCAAGCTTCCTCTGCCGAAATGAGACAAACTATGCTGGTAGAAATGAAAGAAGGCATTCATCAACAGTGCGGAACCTGCTTATTGAAGGTGACGAAAGTGGAATAGCTGTGGCCCGATAAAAAGGAGCCAACTCCGCTCGGTCATAGCGCCAGCTGGAGTTAGGTTTTAACATTGAGCTCCTTTAAAGCTATTGGGTAAATGATCACAGCCGTGCAAATAATCAAAGCGGGACCAGGTAGAGTCAGTAACTATGACTCTCTCGTTGTGTTGGTGGCATCAGTTTGAGTGTAATTCTGTTCGCTGATCGGGAAAGACTTTGTCCTGGTGGAGAAACCCTAACCTTTCAGCTCAGTTTGCGCTCTGTCGCTTGCTCATCGGGATTTATAGAGTACTGACCAAAAGGCCTCCTCGTGGCCCCGCCGGAAACTGTTGGCGTTTGTGTGGTTCTGACGTCGGAGAATGGCAAATCGGCTGTTACTGCTGACGGGGACTGCGGTCGACCACAGGGCGTGGCTCCTAGGTAAGTGGTGGCGTCAGTCCATTAAGTCTTGTTTAAATCGGGCCCTGACGGTGGGACTAACCAATCGTCAGCCAAGCTAATTTCTGGTCCCTCCAAGCCTCCAGACTGAGATTGGGCTGTAGCCCGTACGACCATCAAAACCTTCTGGGAATTTAATTACCAGATTGGGCTAGTTCCGGAGGTGACGTGTAAGATGGTGCAAAGGGCTATGATTAGTTGCCCCAACTGTCCTGCGGCGTTCCCTACTCTCCAGGGAATGAGAGTGCATCAGCAGAGAAGACACCGGGAAGCATATGATGCATCGGTCTTGGAAAGTGTTCCTGACCAAAGAAGACCTCGTTCGTCAAATGAAGAGACCACCATGATTGGTCGCGAGGAATGGAACCTTGAACAAAGGGGTGTCGTCTTCATGAATCAAGAGCTGCTGCGAAGCTTCCCCCAAAGATCACTGGAAGCTATCAAAGGCAAAAAAAGAAAGAAGATAAGTGGAATACAAAAGGATATTAGAGAACTTGAGACATCAGCCTGCAGCTCGGGCTCGGCCGGAGGAACCCCCTCCTCGACGTCAGTTGCGAGGTATTCGGGAGCAGTCTCCTCCGCCGTTGCTGGATGTAGAAGAACCTCGTCGTCCTGAGGGCGCGCAGGTGGAGGACACCCCCACCCTCGACGAAGATTGCGAGGGCATCGGGTGCTGTCTCCACCGCCTGTGTGGCGACCCCCAATTTCAGAGGATGAGTTTTTGGCCCTCCTGGCAACATGTTGGTTCACACTGTTGGAACATCCTGAGAATCATCATCCTGGAAATCTGGCTCGACCGGCTCCTGCTCAGAGGGAGGTGCAACATCTATCTAGATCTAAAAGGAAAAGAAAAAAATTCGCAAAACTTCAGGAACTGTATAAGAATAGAGGTGATGCTCTATCAGTAGATCAACGCAATTTATAACAGCTTATTCAGAATCACCGAAGATATTTTCTCAGATTTATTGGGAAAATAATTCATGTTGGCATCTAAATGATCAAATACTTCCAAAGTAAAATACGAAAATTTAGCAACTAGAGTAGTTTCAAGCTAAATCTGAAGAAAGTTTCCAGGCTTTTCTCCTGACCAGAATTGCGTTAGCTTGCTTGATATTTCCCCAAAAATACAAATTTCACCACGATGGATAAAATGAATCTCATATATATATATATATATATATACAGTATATATATATATATATAATATATATCATATATATATATATATATATATAATAGTATATATATATATATAATATATATATATATATATATATATATATATATATATAGTATATATTATTATATATAGTATATATATATATGCTTTCCCTCCAAACCATTTCCGTTTCTACAATAAAAGAAGCGCCAGAGTTGCCAAAAATTGCGATTTTTTAACTAAACGAATACCCCAGGGAAACGGCAAGAGAAGAACGAAGTCGGGTCTCTCGGTCTTACCGGGGGATGATGGAGGACTTCGTCCCCCTCTCTGTTCTACCGTCGGCTCGAACCCCCTAAAAAAATATTTAAAAAATTAACATTTTCCAACGAGAGCATGATAAAAAGCAATTTTTGGCAACTCTGGCGCTCCTTCTATTGCAGAAACGGAAATGGAGCAAGTTGACGTATATTCTTGCGTAATGTATTATTTACATTATTAAAAATATGAAAATCTTATTTTAAGACTTTCTCTATTATTTTTATTACATTTCCTGAACTAAAATTGTCCACTGAGTTGCAAAAATTTTCAATTGTTTTATGTGTAGGATTTGTAGTTCTCTAATTTACCACGCCTGTCTAAGTAAAGTCATATATTATATATAATATATATAGATATATATATATATATATATATAATATATATTATATATATAATATATTTATAATATATATATAAAATATATATATATATATTATATAGTATATAACTTGAAACAAATAATGAATTTAAATTTTCTTAATAGGAATGTATATTAGTTATGTAATTAATATAAGGAACTTAAGTTAAAATGGAAACTAGTGTCAAGGATGTAAATAACATATATGAAATAAATCTCAGCCTGTCATTCAAAAGAAAAGGAAGGTTTTTTTACGAGTCATAAAAAATACACAACTAAACAGAAATTAAAAGAGAGCTCTTTTCTCTCCTTAAAATAACATAACTTAATTAAGCACTTAACAAATTCGAATAAGAAAATACGATAGGCAGCTTTGAATAAAATGTTTCCATTTAAAACCTCTCTAATAACCAAGATTTCTAAGTTCATTTCATTTTAAACGAATTATTAGTTTAACTTTAGATCAGTTTAGACTAGATTAATGAATAAACTGAAATTAATATTAAAGATATATTTTCTTTACTGTTTATAAATCTATAATGAGACCATTTCATGTGAACAATCGATTTGCTATTTTAATAATGGTGTAATATGTTAATAAAGTTAATAAAGACTCGGTATATATATATATATATATATAATATATATATTATATATATTATATATATATAATATATATATATATATATATATATATTAGTATATATATAATATAATATATACTATAATATATATATATATTATATATTAGACTACTTTCATTCTAAAGTGGAAAAAATAAAAACTTTTATTGGGCGCACACCACTTTAATTTGTTTCAGTTTAGCATAATATCGAGGGATACCAAATATTAGCCAGTTGCGACGGAAGTGTTCCAATATATAAATAAAACCCCGGCCTCATCGGGGCTCAGATTGAAAATTGTAGAACAACTGTGCTAGATATTATGATTTTCAGTTGTATATGCATACGTATATTATCCAAAATATTTGAATTTCATATAAGGTGACAGTATTTGGTATTCAAAAAATAAGTAAAAAGCACCTGAACATTTGAAAATATTTAATTTGACATTTTCGTTTAAGAGTAGCCTTTTTGCACTCCGGGAATTGGTCTTCAACACATTGAAGAAGAAATTGCTTCTGCTCTTCATTCGAAGTTAGGAGAAAATTTTCAATTCTTGCAATTTTCACTCCTCTTTCAGCTGTATATTATTAACAACACAGAGATTCCGAAAAGTTTCTTGTGCATGTTGCATGTAAATATGATCGTCTTTATCCCAATGATCGGGATTCATTTTTCAGAAAGCTAATGTCGACATTCAGTTTGTTAATAAAGTTGAAACTTTTCCTTTAAATTGAATCTTTTTTTTTTTTATCTCAGAGAGAAAACAAAAGCATTGACTTAATTATTAAATTCATCTACATTTGTGAATTATTAATTTGGACATTTATTAATAATTACCTGTTAAAATTGTGATAATTGATACCAACTTATTCGTCATGTGTTATAAAGGTTTTTGAATAATAAACATTATGCCTTAATTGAAAGTAGAGTGCTCAATTGAAAGTCTTTACCTAAAAGAGCATTGGGCTGCTGTTAGAATGGAATTAAACATTTTCTTTCCGTATTAAAGCGTTTCGATTGTTAAGAACTTGTATGATGCAGATGATTGCGAGAAGGAATTGACATTTGTATCAAAAATCGCAAAATGCTTGACTTCATTTAAATACCACAGGTGATTTACAAAATTTCTTCAGAGCAACTGATGAAATGCCCTTATTTATGCTTTCATATTTTTGTAATGTTTGTAAAAACAATAAATCATTAAAAGGGGCACTAACAGCCGATGGATTCTCCAGCCATGCTTTAACATATACCGATATCAGAAACAAACAAATGTTCTTCAGACCATTCACCTCAGATACTACTTTTAAAGACAGCTGTTCTCTAAATAAAAACATTTTAAATGAGTAAATGGCCTTCTTTACCATCTATCGAGCATGATGTAAATAAAGCCCCTGGTGGCCTGATTTTGATTTTCGAGTCTGAGGTTCGTCCAATGTAAATTATACATAATTCAACAAGCTCACGATAATCGTGCTTTAATTTCTCATTTTTCAGTGCATTATTAAAATGATTCAATGACATAGTATGTTGCTTTCACTACATATTTCTTTGAAGTATTTTTGCCATTCATATAATTTTCTTTTCCAAATATTGCCATTTTTCTCTGATGATTTTAAAGAAAACAACATCTGGACCAATAAGTCACATGTTGTAACTCATTTTCAAAAACACTTCGTAGCACTAATTCGTACATATGGTGCCGACAGGGAAAATATGTCATCTCTCGATCTGCATACTGCTCTAGAAATGTCAATGGCACCGTGATTACGACCAGTGTTTGAACTGTTGGTGTCACAACACAAATTGAGTGTTATCTTCCATAGTCCCCGACTCTACTAGAGCGTTTCCAGACAGCCATAGCTTGTTCCTTCCCTGTGGAATTTCCATATCTTGGGAACCCCAAGCAATTTTTCTTGATCTTTAAATGTAACAATGATAGGTAGCCTTTCACTCTTTAAATCTCTCACATTTAAAGCTGGAAGCAATTTACCATCCCAGATGAACGGATACCAAAGTGGGTTCATTTGTCTTAAATAATTCTTTAATCTTAGTAGCATTCGTTTTACGAAACTTCTCCCGATATCTTTGGATCGTATTTCGATCGATTGACAGTTCCTAAAGACTCGGCAGTTGCTTCGAGAATGAAAACGGCATTTCTCTGACTAATGTGGCACCGATCGAGTACAGCCATTAATTTTGGAGTTAAAAAACATTTCCGTCCACGTATAGGCTTCTCTTATCCCTAAATCAATCTGCGCATCTGTTTTCCTCAAGAGACATCTGGGTAATGTTTGTATAAGGGCCAGGTTGACCAGAAATATCCTCTAATTGCTCCATACTTGACGATTCTCCTGATGTATCCATGCAACTGACAAAGATCTCAGAACTACATTGAGCCTTAGTTCGTCTGTTTTCATGTGCAATCAATCTCAATAATGCCCTTTCTTCACGCTTTGATAGCTTCATATCGACTTCCCCAAGACATCCCCTTCGCCAGGCTCTCTTTGACTAAGTAAAAACTTTCTGTCTTCTTCAATTTTCATAATGTCCAGAGCATTAGAATGAGCTATATCAAATGAATTATTCAAATCCATTGTAAATTTAAATTCGTTTTCTTTCTTAGTGTCTGACGAACGGCCGGCATTTTTTTGTAAATTGCGCCAATGAGAGTACAACTTCATAAGTTTGTCTACGCAATGAGGTATCGCTCTCGTCGGAATCCTTGCTTTCTCCCAAAAGATAAGGCATTCACGCACAACTAAGTTAAATTTAACCGTCCGCATATTATAAAATAACACCGATAGTACTTGCAGGTTAGATGCAAGCTTGCTACCAGTAATTTGGTGAGATTCAATGCCAATTAAGTAAATTTCTTTATCGACAATTCTCAAATTAGACGCCATAATTGTACTCGTAGTTGACAATACCGTTAAAAAGAGCAGACTGACTCAGAGAGCTTGGTGGTAGGAGGAGCTTGAAAGAAACGAACGAACAAACGCACTGGCCTTCAACTTTTACCGCTATGAGGCACGTGATCCCAACCTCCAATTTGTATAAAAAACGACTTTAATTGTTCCATGGAACAAAAGGAACAAAATTGTGGGGTGTGCGACCTGAAAATAATACATAAAAAAATAAGGGCCAGCCTAATATATATATATATATATATATATATATATATATATATATATATATATATATATATATATATATACTATATATATATAATATATATATTATATAATATATATACTATATGATATATTATATATATATATATATTATATATATATATACTGTATATACATATAATAATATATTATATAATATTATATATATATCTGCAGGCTAGCGCGATATAGTGTTATATATATATATATATATATATATATATATATATATATATATATATATATCCCAAAAGTAAGTGTACTGATGTCATATTTAATTATGTATTGAATTTACCTGAAATTACAAGTTATCTCCTTCGAAGTATGATCCTTGGGAGGATACACAGCGGTTCCAACGTTTCCTCCACTGTTCATAGCAGTACCGGAAATCATTTTCCTGAAGTGTGTTTAGTTCACGTGTTACAATATTTTTAATGTTTTCCATCGTCCTAAAATGATGATCCTTTAACTTCATTTTCAACTAAGGGAAGAGGTAGAATCGACTCGAAGCTAGATCTGGGCTGTATGGAGGATGTGGAAGTACTTGAATGCGTTTCTTCGCCAGAAATTTTATAATTGAGAGCGAAGTGTGAGATGGCGCGTAATCGTTGTGCAGCGCTCAATCGTCTGCAATGTCTGTTCTGATTCGCTGAACTCGTCTTCGAAGTCGTTCCAAGACATCTTTGTAGCATCAGCTATTATCTGTTATGTCCTGAAAGGTTAATAAAATTCGCTTGTGGCACAATACCACGGCTGTCGGAAAAAACAATAATCATGTTTTCATCTTGGACTTGCTCAAACGTGCTTTCTTCTGCGACGCAGTAGAACTTTTTGTGTGCCATTCCTCACTTTGCCGTTTGGTTTCAGGATCGTACTCAAAAACCCATGATTCTTCGTCTGTTATAACTTTATCCAAAAAAATTGTGCTCCATTTTCGTTTATCAAAAGGTAAAATTTTGATAAATTTTTTAACTTTTCGCTTTCTGCTCCACAGATAAGTCTTTCGGCACTAGTTTTAAAATTCCATGAACTGCATTTTTTATCCAAACCAGTTTCTTCCGCAATCACCCATCTGAACCACTGAACAGGGGTCTCTAATCATCACAAGCCTCTAAACAACTTCCACATTTTCATCGTTTGTTGAAGAGATTTGGTCTCCCACAACGAGGGTCGTCTTTCACATTTTTCGGCCTCCTTTTTGAAAGGTTTGCTGCCACACTTATTTAACCATAGTTTCTCGATTAGAGTGCATCCCCCAAAGCTTCATTTAAAGAAGCAAATGTTTCTGTGGCAGACTTGTTACGTTTCACAGCAGAATTTGATAGCGTACCGCTGTTCATATTTACCGGTGCTCGCAAAGAGTAACGAGGAAATAGAAAAACTCGCGCAATACAGATGTAGTGCAAAAACATAACGAGTTAGAACACACGCCATAATAACACGATTGTAGTGCAAGATGAACTTTGTAATCTGGTTAAAACTGGGATAGATATGTAGCCCTAGGTTAACTAGCTACCCAACTCGTATAGGTCATGGAGGGGCCTACCTTACTCCAGTCGTTCATGGGATATTCAGTAAACTTACTTTTGGACAGAGGAGTATATATATATATAATAATAGTATATATATATATATATATATATAGTATATATATTATGATATATATATAGTATAATATATATCATATATTATATATATATTCTATATATATATATATATATAAAATAGTGATGGCTCGCGGATATCTGTTCACGGTAACGAAAATTCAACCCTTTTTAATGGTCTCACGGCCTCCGGTTCCGAGATTTCTTTATTTTCAAAACCTACTAAGTTTTCTCATAATAAATAATTTTATTGCCTATTTTTGAACATAATAATGAACATTTAATATATAAATTAATATATATATATATATATATATTATATATATATCATATATTAATATATTTATATATATATATATATATATATATTATATATATATATATATTATAGAGACATAGATATATATATATATATATATATATATATATACTCGTATAAAGAATTTTAAAAATTAAATTTTTGTTCAGTAATAATATTAAGCAAACCCAATCATTATTATTTTCATAATTTTAATAATACAAATCGAATTAATATGAATATATGATACCATTTATTACCAATTTAATTATTATAGGATTAAATATTTAAAAAGTCTTTTGGAAACCAAAATAACTACTTAAATATCTTTTTTCACCTTTGATATAAATTGATTAACTCGGTTTTAAAAATACAGTACAAAAAAAAAAAAAAAAAACAAAAAACAATTTGATAACAAAACTTATAAATTACATGCTGTAAAGACAAAGAAATAAAAAAATATATTTATGAAAATAAATAATTTTCTTTTAAATATTTTATAATTTATTAAACTGTTTTAGTATGCGGATTGTTCATTTAGCATGATTTGCCAAGAACAACGTGTTTAGTCACATTCCAGTGCTTGTCGGGATAACTAGCATCCATCCCACCCCATATTTCGATGTTTATTATTGAAAATTATCATTTTTTTCTAGTGCAAAAAGGAATTGCAAGTTAGGTATGTGTTTTGATGCAATTTTTTGAATTTATATTTTTTACATTTACTTTATACCTGGACTCAAAATGATAGTAATAAATCACTTCTACCCTATTTAGAGTTCCATTCTTCCTTAAGATAAAGTTATCTAATTTAATTTGATTTTATTTTATTTTCGCTTCTCTTTTTCTTTTAATCATTGAACTGCTTTCTTAATTTGACCTTAATATGAAGTATGACTGAAACCTGTCATTCTTGGTACTTATGCACTTTAGAGGAGGATTTTTTTCTTCTAAATTTTCTCAAAAATCCTTGAATTTTGTTAGACTTTTACGAGTTGATCACAAATACTGAAACTCTCTAGCTGCACCATCAACCTACCTTTAGGACTTTAGGACAAAACTTTAGGACTAAGCTTTCGGCAACGTAGATCCATACATTAGCCCAAGAGGTTACGCCGTAGAGATTGGTTAGGTTACATTTTCTTAGGCTTGTTAGAGAACTCTAACGATACTGATACTGCCGTAAATAAACCTAGCCCTAACCTGTATGGATTGATATTCCCGAAAACGTATTATCTAACCCGTAATATATATATATATATATATATATATATATATATATATATATATATATATATATATATATATATATATATTATATATATAATATATATATATATATATATATATATATATATGCAAAGAGGAATTACAAGTAATGTATGTTTTTTATGCAATTTATTGTAATCTTTTTTACTTTTACATTGGACTTAAAATAACAGTAATAAATGACTTATACCTTAATTTTTCGAGTTTCCATTCTTCCAAATGACAGGGGCGGCTCCGGGCCTGGTTGCAGTTTTGGCGCAACCACCATTTTTATAACAACTTTGCAGTTAGTGTGCCAACTATTTATTATTTTTTATTCTTTATTTTTTTTTAGTAGGATAATTATAAAGAAATTATTGCATCTTATATAATAAATCAATTGATTTATCATTTAATGAAAAAAAAACGCCATCAAATTTTAGTTAGTCCAAATGTCAAACCAACATGATTGTTGCAGACACTTTACAACACATGCCCTATACATTTTTGAGGAGAAATGTGTGTGAAAATATGATCGCGTGACGCTCTTTTTATACCTCAACTTGGCGGTTGCATTCAAGAAACCAACCGCCTTGGTTTTCATACTGAAATTCAAATTTTGTGATACGAAACAATTCGGAAAATTGACTCTCAATGGTTCCAAAATTAATGTCTCAGGCGAACCGAAACGAAATATGTAATGTTTTGTTTGCGGTTGTTGTCGAATCTCTGCTTTTTATTAGTATATAATTCTCTCTCGTCTCTCTCTCTTCTCGTCTTCTCTCTCTCTCTCTCTCTGCTCATCGTCGCTCTCCTCTCCTCTCCTCTCTCTCTTCTTCTCCATCTCTTCCTCTCCTCTCTCTGGTTTTTCATGTCTATGGTCATCTCTCTCTCTTATCTATCTATCTATCTATCTATCTATCTATCCCTATCTATCTAGCTTGCAAATCTATCATCTGACTGATCGATCTAGATATAGATATATATATATATAAATTTATATATATATATTATATTATATATATATTCTATATATATATATTACTATATATTATACTATAATCAGTGGGCGACTCGTGTAGAAAATGGAATGGGTGTGCGAATTTCACAATAATATATATATATATAATATATATATATATATATATATATATATAAAGATACTAATATTGTATTGAAAATCATTATATTAATATAAAAAAATAAATTTTTTAAGAAAAATAAAATGTAAAAATAAAGATAGGCATAACTAAAAAACAAGTCTAAATTAAAGAGGAAACATAAAGAAATTATAATAAAAAAACATAAAAAAATAAAAATAGTAAAATTATAAATAAAAAATATTTAATTTAAAAATAAAATATAATATATATATATATATATATATTATATATATAAATATTATATATATATATATATATAATATATATACTAAATATATATATATGATATCGCGATTTTTTTTAAACTAAAGGTTTAGCCCAATCTGGCGCATTATTCTCTGAACTGTCGTACGGTAACACAATTACATTTTTAAAAAAAAAACGTTACCTATTCCGAATGATTTAAAAATAAAATACTGAAAAATTTAAATAATTGCTTTACTTTTTTATTAATTAAGGGGAGAACTTCATAACTAGACCCCCCTACTTTTTGAAGTCAAATCAAATTTTTCCCACATTTTTTTTTATTATCTATGAAAATTCCTCCTGGAAACCATCAATGGGTGTAATTAAAATTTTTTAAAAAAATTCTAAATGGGTTTTTTTAGATACTGAAATTTAATTTAAGAGGTGTCGAACGAACTAAAAAAAACCCACCTTCTTGCATTTCCAGTCAAATTGTAATTCCGTTGGTTTAGTTTAGAAAAATTTGTTTATTTTAAAATAAATTATACGACAATTATTTTTTTTTTTTTTATAATTCTAACCTTCTCCACCTCCATTCCTTCGGATTTTCAAACTCAGTTGCACATAAAGTGGCCCGGAGGCCGGACTGGAGCCAGAGCCGGGAGCCGGAAAGCTGGTGCTGGTGCCGGTGCCGGGGCCAGATCCTGGGTATAATATTTTTTTTTTGAGATATATTGATTTTCAATGAAATTTAATTTCAACAAACGTACCCAAAAACAAAAATTTTCAAATAGTGCAGAATCCTTAGTCGGATCCCGGAGCCGGATCCGGAAACGTGGAGTCGAAGCAGAGCCGGTTGTCGGAAGCCCCGGAGCCGGAGCCGGAGCCGGAGCCGGAGCGGAGCCAGACCTGAAAATTTTTTTAAAAAAAAATATTTTTTTTTCGGTGAAAATTTATTGCTAGAAGACGTGTGCTGAACAGTGATCAAAATAGTGCAGAAAACCTTAGTCGGATCGGAGCAGAAGCCGAAAGTCATAACCGGATCCGAGCCGGATCCAGACCGGATCCAGAGCCGGATCCTGGGTTGGAATTTTTTCATTCGGGAAATATTTTTTGGTGAAAAATTTATTGTCAGAGAAGACGTGCCGAACAATTATTTTTCCAAATAGTGCAGAAAATTTGCCGGATCTGGAGCGAGGCCGATGTCAAGCTGCAATATTTCATGTACATGGTTTTCCTTCAAAGAAAATTTATTTAGTTGTGAAAAATTTATTTCAAGGAGCACGTGCTGAACAATGTTCAACTAGTCTAGAAACATTAGTCGATTCCGGAGCCGAAGCCGAAGTCGTATCCGGAGCCCTATTCGGAGGAGCCGGATCCTGGTTATGATTTTTTTTTCTAAAAATGATTTTTTAGTGAAAAAATTTATTGTTCAGAAGACGTGGCCGAAGAACAATTTTCAAATAGGGCAGAAACCTTAGTCAGATCCGAGCCAAAGCCGAAGTCGGATCTGGAGCCGGATCCTGGTATGAAATTTTTTTTCGAAACAATAAATTAATTAAGGTAAAAAATTAATTGCCAGGAGACGTGCTGAACAATTTTAAAATAGTGCAGAAACCCTTAGTCAGATCCGAAGCCGCGGATCCGGATCCGGATCCGATCCGGATCCTGGGTATGAATTTTTTTCAAGAAATATTTTTTGAAAAAATATATTGTCCCAAAAGACGTACTGACAATTTTCAAATAGTACAAAAACCTTATTTGGAATCCGGAGGCCGGATCTGGAAGCCGGAGTCGGACGGTCTAGGTATGAAATTTTTTTCATAAATATTTTTTAGGTGAAAATTTTATTGCCGGAAGACGTGCTGAATAATTTTACAAATAAGTCAGAATCCTTAGTCGGAGCAGCGGACCCGAAGCCGGAGCCGGAGCCGGAGCGGCATCTTTTGTTATTTTTTTCTATTGTCAGAATCTGTTAATATCAAACTAATTTTCAAATAGTTCAAATTCCTTAGTCGGATCCTGATCCGGAAGTCGGAGCGGGAGCCGAGTATAAACATTTTTTCGTAAAAAATATTTTTTAATTTTGAAAAATTATTACCAGAAGAAGTGCTGAACAATTTTCTAATAGTGCAGAAACCTTAGTCCGGCCGGGGAGCCGGAGTTAGATTTTGGGGATAAGATATTTTTTTCAAAGAACATATTTTTTTAGGTGACAATATATTACCAAAAGAATGCTCCATCAAAATTTTCAAATATAGAAACTTAAGCCGGAGCTGAAGTCCTTATAAAAATAATTATTTTACGTTTTGCATGGGGAAATATAATATATATATATTATATATATATATATATATATATATATATTTCATATAATTTATATATAATATATATATATACTATGGCCCCTGCTCCTAAAAAAATGGTTCAATCCCGGAGAAGGCGGTAAATTCTTTTTGGAATAGCCTTTAAATATCCTCTAACGTCATAGTGAATCTTACGTCATAAAACTCTCAGCCTAAACCACGTGGAAAAGCCAATTTTTCAAATGCCTAATAAGCCATAATATGGGGAAGCATAATGCTAATAGAATGATGTCACACTTTTACAATTTAGAAAATAGTTTTTAAAGATTCTATTTTGTTATACAAATTTTTTTTTTTTTTAAAATGGAATTTAATATTTTAATTTTAATATCGCTTCCCCCAGAAAAGAAGGCTCTCGGAAACAGATTTTCTTCTAATCTAATGCTTCGAATATCACTGCTTTTAAACTCGGTTACCCTATTAAAATCGACAGTAGGGTGGGTTGGAAACACCTGGTTGGGCTAACCCTGGCCATTTCTGCTTGGGTGTTTCCTCTGGGTTACAGAACAACCACCAAGAGTCAAGAAAACGCCGAAATGTGGCCCACATGCTTGTTGCGACAATTTTGCAATAATAAGACAGAAAATTTCACTCGCGCCAGGATTCGAAACATCGACAACAGCGTCGCCGTCAAACAATGTACAGAAAGCTCTCAACCACTAGTCCGATCCACTTTTCCAGAAAAAGAAGGCATCTTGGAACAGTTTATAGTTTTCTAATCTCCTGCTCGATATCACTGCTTTGGAAACTTAGTACTTTTTAAATCGACAAGAGGGTGGTTGGAACAACTGCTGGGGCTACATGGCATTCTGCATTTGTGTTCTTGGGGTTAACAGGAGTATCACCAAAGGTCAAGATACAGCCGCCAATGGGCACAACATGGCTTTGTTGCACAGAACCAAATTTGCACATAATAAGACGAAGAAGAAAAATTTTACTCCGGCGCAAGAGCTTTCGAACCATTGCAACGCGTACAAGCCGTTAGACATGTACAGGAAGCTTCTACTTAACCACTAGTTCCCATCCACTTTCAGAAAAAAAGAAGGCATATCGAACAGTTTTTTCTAATTTAAACTGCTCCGATATCGACTGCTTTGAAACTCCGGTAACTTATTTAAAAAATCGACAGGAGGTGGTATTGGAACAAACTGCTGTGGCCTACATGGCATTCTTGCTTGGGTGCTCTTGGGTTTACAGGAGCAACACCAAAGTTCAAGGAACGCCGAAATGGCGCAACAGGCTGTTGCGGCAAATTTGCAATAATAAGAACGAATATAATTTCACTCCCGCGCCAGGACTCGCACCTCGACAACAGCGTTTCGTTTAGAACAATGTACATTCAAGCTCTGTCACTTGTTTCCGAGTTCCACCTTCCAGCAAAAGATGCATTCGGACATTTCCTTTATATATTGCTTTCAATCACTACTGTTTTTGAAACTCAGTACTTATTAAAATCCGACAGGAGGGTGGTTGAACACCTGCTGGGGCTACATGGCATTCTTGGCCTTGGGTATTCCTGGTATCAGGGAGCAACCAATTCAAAGTCAAGACCGCCGAAATGGCAAAACAATGTCTTGCCCTGCAGACAAATTTGCAAAATAAAGACATAAGAAAAATTTCACTCGTCGCGCCAGGACTCAAACCGTCGACAACAACAGCGTCGGCCCGGTTTTTAGACATGTTCAGGAAGTTCTACCACTAGTCCGATCCGCTTCCCCAGAGAAAAAAAGGCATATCGGAACAGTTTTCTAATCTTCTTCTCCGATACCATTGCTTTGAAACTCACTCGGTACTTTTATTTAAATCGACAGGAGGGTGATTGGGAACCCCTGCTGGGGCTACCTGGCCTCCTGCTTGGGTGCTCTTGGGTCCAAAGAGGCAACCAACCGAAAGTAAGCAACGCCGAATGGGAAACTGCTTGTTTGCATATCAATTTTTTGCAATAATAGAAGAAATAAAATTTTTCACTCCTCGCCCAAGAAACTCGAACCAATCAGCACAACAAGCGGTCCGCCGTTAGAACATGTGGGGCAGTAGGCTCTACACTAGTCCGATCCACCTACCAAGAAAAAAGAAGGGCTCTCGGAACAGTTTTCTAATCTCCCGCTTCGATATCACTTTTGAAACTCGGTAATTTTTTAAATCCATGGAAGGGTGCTTCTCACTCCTATTATATATATATATATATATATTATATATATATATATATAATATATATATATATATATATATATAATATATATATATATATATATATATAATAATAATATAATAATTATATATATATATATATATAATATATATATTATATAATATATATATATATATATATATATATGAGAATAAATATTTTTTTGCCGTCTAAAAAAGAAATAATATTTCCAAATGTTTATTTGCGTTTTTCTAGCACTTCATTTTTTTTCTTACATTAGATCACAAAAAAATTCATTAAAAAAAACGGAACAGTTTTTTTTTTCTTAAAATTTGGTAACAACTCTGCATATAAAATCCTTAACAGAATGAGGTTTATTTTAAATGCTTTTGTATGATGTAAGGTGGTGTCACACGTGATTGATTGTTTTACTTCAAAAATTTTGAAAGTACTTTTTCATAGATTGTCGAACCAAAAAACTTTTTAGAAAATAAAAATTTTTGAATAAAAGTGTTTAAATGCAATTTTTATTACTACACAAATAGGAGTATTTTAGTGAAAAAAGAAGCATTGAAAAAATCTGATATAAAGATTTTTTATTGCACTTTTTGTTGAAGCCCCGAAACAATTAAAATAAATTTTCCCCCTCTTCTCCCCGCCCCCAAAACAAAAACGAAGTTTTTTTTTTTGGTTTCTAAAAAAATAAAGATAAATTTAGTTGTTCATCAAAAAAAAAAAAAAAAACATTTCCCCCTTTTATATTTCGGGTTTCGAAGAAATGGAACCCTTTGGAGCATAAAGTCTCCCTTAAATCGCTAAATTATTTTTTGAAATTTGTATCTGAAGTCCATTTTTTTTGGTTCGTTTTTTTTTTTTTTGAACTTGCTGCCTATCAATAAGAATATGTCCAAAAAAAAAAAACAATTGAGGAAATATATTCCTCTTTCTCAGTTGGCAAAGCGCAACGAGGAAAATTGGGTCTGAGAAAGAGGAATACACCATAATAGATAGACAAACGTTTTAATTTTCTTTTTTAATTCTAGAAAAGCATCTTTTCAGCTTCAAACAGATGACATTGGAGTCAGTTATTAAATTTTTTTAGCACTTTATGTGTTTTCTCTCTTTTCAAAGGCTCTGATCTGTTCCTTTTGTAGTTACAAAAAATCAATAATGTAAATTGAACAGAATCAACGAGCTCATCCTTTTCCGAGAATTGAAAATCTTTCTCAACAATATATAACTTAAAGTTCAGATTTTGAGAAGTTCCAAGATGTTTAAAAAAAATGGATAAACAGTTAGGGTTTAGTCTTTTAAAAAATTTTTTTTTAAAAAAATGCAAACTCAATCTCAGTATCTTTTTTTTTAAATTCTAAGGTCAAATAGCAACCAACCTGTTTCCTTATGTATTTGCATCATCCGTTGTTCCTCGCTGCAAATTATGGTAGTCCATTAATGGTGGTCATACTGTTTTTAAAATTAATCTAAAAAACTAATTTTTCGGTTTGTTGTTCACTCACAGCTTGTTTTAAAATATGAGAACTACGTCTGGATTTTCTTGATTGAATTTTTATAATATAGAAAACAATCCTACGTTTGTTTGGCATTATATGACGAAAAAACGTGCGCCCAAAAAAAATACAAAGTAGGAATCAGTCCAATAGTCCCTTTGCCACCTCACTGCTCTCGTGGTTCCCTGCCTCTGTTTTGCTTGTTCCGTTAAGCGAATTTTTTTTTCAAAAAGACCTCTGCTAAACAATGGCTCTCTATGTTCAAAAGCCATGTTTACAGTTTGGATGTGTTAAAATCTATTTTGTTTTAACAGTCTCCCAATAATTTCATCTAAATACAGAGCATCTGCTCTGAGGCGAGATTTGTTTGAAAAAAGCGTTTGGAAATAGTGATATTTTCTGTTCCTGTCTCACAAGTTCCTTTTGTGTTAAGCTTTTGTCAAATATATTATTATATATAATAATATATATATATATATATATAATATATATATAATTTATATATTATATATATATTATATATATCATATATATATATATATATATATATTCAATATAAATTTCTTATTTTATTTTCTTATTTTATTTTTAAATTTACTTCAATTGCCATTGTGGCCATTTTCCTTTTGGGTTTTGGCTTCAACTGGATTCGCGAGTGGTTGAATTTGCAATCGTGATCAAAGGGAATTGTGAATGCGTTAGTCATCGCTATTTCCCTATCTTTTAAAATTTTGTAAATAATAATCTAAAACCACGTTTGGATATAAGTTAAAATATATTAATGGAAAACTTGCTCTGAGTCGGTGCAATGTTTAAAGACCAGCAAATTCCTCAAAATACCAATAACCGTAAACAACCATTGAAGACTCAATAAGAGTAAAAGTAGTCCCTATAAAATTGGACTAAACGCCCTTGAAAGCTCCACAATATAATCCCCTGAATAATTAATATTACCAATTCCCGGTTTGGAACTCCCTGTTAACGTAACCCCTAAACTGGGTTAGGGGCTGAGCCCCCCCACATCAGAATCAGTTTGTTGGTTAAAAATTTCACGCGGATTTATCTTCTCTAATTCAATGTCAAAATCTAAATTATCATACCAATTTTCAGCTAAAAATATATATTTGTCGATATATATAATATAGTATATATATATAATATATATATATATATATATATATATATTATATATATATAATATATATATATATAGTATATATACTATTTATATTATTATATATTTATATATATAGTATATTATATATATATATATATATTATATATATATAAGTTGTATATATACATCATACCTCGTGCTCCCAAAAATTCTTAATTAAAAATGATACACATAACCAGGCATTTCGATTTTCCTCTTCTCTCACCTTTGCCAAAAGTTTTTGAAGATCACAAACTTTCCTTAATTTGTACTAAGATATAGAATTACATTTTGATAGCCAATTTTAATATGATGCAAAGTTTGTAGTTTTTTCCGGTATTATAGAAATAAACATAATAGGCACCGCCTACAAAATAGGCCATCAATTTTTGAAATTGATCATATTTGAGGTGTCCCCCCTGTCTCCTCTTCGTTGCCCAGGTGTTCCAGGGATATCGGAGATGGTTAGTATTTCAAGTTGGTCTTGATACTCTAATCTTTAATTTAAGCATAAATGTCATAGACACTCCCCCCCCCCCCACCCCCCTCCTTGTAAAATTCGCCGAAAGGGTCCAAGTTTTTTTGCCATTTAGATGACCTTTAAATTTTGTACCATTAAAGATTCAATTTATCTTAGCTCAAAATTGTTTTAGAAAAAAAATTAAAATTTTACAATCAATTCAACACTGGAAAACGTATTGGCAAGTGTCGACGCAATTACCGCATAGCATGGATAAACACTAGTTTAATTTAAAAAATTCAGCGTTTAATGTAATTTCTTAGCGAAGAAGAAAAATATCCAGTTGACAACACGTGTGAAAGTTGCCAAAGATTGCCATTGTAAAACAACTTTCGATACATTTTTTTTATTTAATACAAATTCACATCACTCTATTCAACAAATTTATTTTATTTAGTATTAACTTTTTATAAATTTAGTACAAAGATATTAAATTGTTGGCTTAAAAAAAAACAAAACAAATAAAACGTAATCCAAGCTTTTGAGGTTTTATTTAACAAAAAAATTAATATTACTTTATGCGTTCAACCCCCCTCGGCGTTCTTGTCTCGTAGACTCATAAAAGTAGGCGAGAGCCAACGCTGAGAAACAAATGGGGCTTACTTCTCCTCATTCTTAATTTTAACTTACTGTCAACTCAACCAGTAGACTCTCTGCCCCCTTGATTGTAATCCCGAGTCCGAATCTCCGAAATTCTACGAGATCATTTTTAATGCAGTTAAAGTAATTTATAATAATAATATTTTTGGATGGAAGCCTCTGTTTTTCAAGTAAGTGAGCTTCCCCTATCATTTTAGAGGTTCCGCGCCATTTTGGAGGCGTTTTACCGATGTTAAGTCAGGGTGGCTTGAGGAATGCTTTTTTTTTTTGTTTTAAAATAAATTCTCAGCGGAGGAACTATATTGAAAACTTTCCTTCCGATAAATAGTGATCTTAGAATTTGTGTAGGTATGTCATCATAAAGCCTTTCTGGACAAACTGATTTAGGACCCCAACTAAATTGGCTAACATTTCTCAGGGGGCAGCCTCCTCTCCGATCTTGTGCGGATATGATTAGTAAAAAAGGCAACTAGGGTTTTTTCTTTTTTTTTTTTGATTCGTTTATATTTTTTAAAATTTTTGACTATCGCCACATTAAACATCACTAATAATATTCGCTAATTTTTTTTGTTCAACTCTCTCTAGCCTAGCTCCCTCGGCCTACTCTGCCTTTCTTCGGACAACTATGTAACGTGTACGCCCGTCCAGGGTTATATATAGCAAATACCAGTCTATGCGACTGTTATTTGCTATATTGTTACAAAATTATATCCTATATTCCTAAATTCTAACAAATTGGGCTCCTTCACCTTTGCCTTACTATCACCCACTTTGGCTCTCTCCGTCTTTATAACTTTTAGATGTCGTTTATTGATGGATGGAGAATCTTCGAGTTTTTTATCTATTCTTTTATTCTCTCTACTCTTTTTCTTCGGTGAAAGCTTAAAAGTATGATAGTTACAAACACTTCTTTATACAAACGTTGATGTAAAAGTCCACAAAAAAAACCAAACAAAAAAAAAAACAGAACGTGATTTTTGTTTATTTTTTTTTTTACATGGTGCCACCACTCACGGGCAGAACTCAAAAATAAGCAAAAATAACGCTAAAAGGGAAAATCGGAAAAAAAAGTTTGGGAAAATTTTTAATAAAAAGGTATAATTATGCTAATTCCAGCTCCCTAGAATTTTAGAATAGTAAAAATAATAATAAAAAGGAAGAAAAAGATAATTGACTATAACCAAAGTTATGCTGATCATTCAAATTATAGTAATGTACCTTTTAGTATCTGGAACAGTCACATCAAAAGAATTTGAAAAAATTTCAATCAAAATAAGTAGATCAAGGATTATTGTATCGTAAAAATGAATCATCTGTTAGTAATGCTAGGACTCGAATTGGTACTCGAAGAATTGTAGTATAAAAAAGAAATTAAAAATTATTAATAAAAATCAAAAGAAAATTTTTTTTTGTAAAATGTCAGGAACGAAAGTTTTGCCCATTTTCAATATGCGCCTAGAGAGTGATTCTTGTCATAAAGTAAAATTACTGTTACAAACATTCCCTCCCCGTTAAATATTACAAACTGAAAATTACTCTTTATATAATATTATTTATTAAAATAAATCCATATAAAATTTTAATATTATTTATTTAGTCTAACGAACATCGCATCTGGAATCACGGTTGGGTCTCAGAATTTTCCTCATAAATTGAGAAAAAAAATCGGAATGCAAATTTTCGATATCGTAAATTTTTATATTTCTCAAAATATGAAAATTAATATTTATAAAAAGCTAAATTATATTTATAAAAATTTTAAAACAATCTCAAAGTGATGGTTTATGATATCGATATAAACATAATTATATTATATATAAATATATCTATATATATAATATATATATATATATAATTATATATATATAATCATATATATATATATATATATATTAATATAATATATATATATATATATATATATAGCATCCATAGTTTTGTCGTAAAATTAAATTTTATGGACCCGAAGTTCAGCGAGTTTTTTCCATTTTTGTGTAACTTCTCAAAACTCCTGCGATTTTCCGTGCATGTAAATTTAACTAGTGGTAAATGGAAGACTAGTTGTAACACCCCTGGTGTGAGCAAAATATTAGAAATTCCTCAGACAGAGGCTTTTCACCCTGTCTTGTAGTAATAATCTTGTTTTTCCAAGAAAGTAGATCATTTGCTTATTTTTTTAGATTCCTACTTGTAATTCCTTGTTTCAGAACAGAACAAAGAACCATTAGGAACCTAAAAATATAAAATATTTACCAATTGAAATTGTGTGCAATTCTATGAGAAAAATTTTCCCATTTCCCTATTCTTAACAAAATAATAATTATTGTTGGTAGTTACTAACCATTAATAATAATTATTATTTAATTCTTATTATTATCATCATTTATTTTTTTGTAGCTAGTAAAGCAGATCCACTTAAATTAATTCTATTATTATTATTTATTATTATTTTTATTAAAATTATTATATTATTATTATTTATTATTATTAATTATTATTATTATTATTATTTATCTTAAATATTATTTATTGGCTTCGTAGTACTAAGTTTGTAGAAAAGTCCTTAGTCGCTATACTTTTATGGTTAAACCGTTATGCACAACAAATA